>MU185378.1:0-30000 GCA_016904865.1 Pissodes strobi
AAGAAAATGACAGAGAAGGAAACACACCACCTAAAGGCTTCGCGGTTCTCCCATATATAAGAGGAACGACAGACCGCATCGGCAGAATATTAGCAGGGAAAAACATAAGACCGATCTTCAAGCCCACCAAGAAGATTCAGGAACTTTTGCGCTCAGCAAAGGATGCCAGAGACCCACTGACTTCGGCCGGTGTCTATAGAATTCCCTGTTCTTGCGGCATGGTCTATATTGGAACAACAAAGCGCAGCGTTAACACACGCCTATCAGAGCATAAAAGATCTTGTCGTCTGGGAGAAACGGAAAAATCAGCCGTGGCCGAACACACTCTTTCGCAAGATAACCACAGGATTCTTTTCGAAGAAACAGAAGTCTTGTCAAGGGCCACACACTATCATGCCAGACTGAACCGGGAAGCCATAGAAATTCATAAGCACAAAAACAACTTTAATAAGAAGGAAGAAGGGTTAAAAGTTCGAAAAATATGGCACTCCGTACTAGACAACACACAACCATCATTAATATTTATTCATAATTGCTTAAGATATGTTTACAGACCTAGTTCTCTTAGCATGCTTATAAATAGTATAACACTACGCTGTTACGCCTTATGTTGTTTAATCAACACCTGGCCAGCGAGTGATGGCACCCTTAGGGGCTGTTCTTAACCTACTAATTAGAATTAGGTATGTGGCACTGCTTTTTTATATGTTCCTTCCTTGGGAAACCCCTTCAAGGACGCTATGTTGGGTAATTGCGAAAGCTCTTGTTTAGTGCGTTATTGTGCTATGTTATAGGTTGCATAAGGGTGAGTTATACAGGGAAAAATGTAGAAAAAACCCTGTTTCAAGTGCTCCCTTTGGAGCAGGGCGTCAGAATATTTACATGATTATATACAATATTTACAAAGTAGATTGTACTAATGTACATCTACTAAAGATTAAGACGCAGAGTCTATTCCGGGAGAATTGCAATAGTTTCAGGCTGCTAGGTCGAATCTCCGCGGTCCGGTTGCGGAGTCACGGATGCTTCAGTGGCTTGAAGTCAAATGAGCTGTACAGATGGGAGGTACCGTATTTATGGTGGGAGCTAGTCCCTTGCCATGCCCCGCCCCCATGTACGATCACGGTAAGCGGGCCAATAAGGAGGCAGGTCGGCTTATACTACCTGAAAGCTTGGTGCTTCTGCTCTCCTGATACCTGGGGTATTTTGTTCATCTTAGAAATAGGCTTTCTAAGGGCTGAAAAGGGGGTTGGAATGCTGTTTCGGGATGTGAAATGGTTATTTATTTATATATAAAGGAGATATAGGACTATGGCGGTCTAAGTTGTTTATAAAATAGTGTGATATCTTTATATATTGTACCATGCCCCATAGGGCGCTCCGGGTCATGGCGGGTATCGGCTATATTTGCTGTAAGCGACGACCCTCTCACTTGATATTCGAAGAACCTGCACGCTGCAATGTGTTCTTCGACATAGTCGATCCGCGCCCACGCGTGCAGGTCTTCTACCCTTACATGATCGAACAGGGTAAGTGAGAATGCCGCCCTCAAGTAGTGGTTTTGAATGACTTGAATTTTCTTTTTATGCATTCTAGCCACGGAGCACCATACGGGTGCACCGTACAATAAGGCAGGTCTAATGACAGTTTTGTAGAGGGTGAGTTTATTTTGCGGGCTAAGATAAGATTTGGCTCTAGTTAGTATTCCCAGTCCCTTAATTATGGCTGCGTTTTTGCTTTGGATTGTATTTACATGTTGACTAAAATTTAACTTATTGTCGAAAGTTATGCCTAAGTATTTAACTTTAGGTTTAGGGATTATGACTGTATCTCCTACTATGAGGAGTGTAATATTTACATCTTTGCGCTTTCTGGACATAAGGATTAGTTCTGTTTTTGGCATATTAAGCGTGATTTTCCATTGCTCATAATAAGGGATTAAAGTATTTAGATGCTCGGATACTTTTGACTTGGCCACTTCGGCTTGGGAATTTCGGGAATAGATTGCCGTGTCGTCGGCAAATAGGGCTAGTTGGGTATCGGGATATGAAGGAATGTCTGCTATATACAGGTTGAAAAGTAGCGGCGATAGCACAGTGCCTTGAGGCACCCCAGCTTGTAGTCTCCTACTTGCTGAAGTGCAATTGCCAATACGAGTCGAGAAAAAGCGGCCGGCAAGGTACGATTCTATGAGGGCTGTCCAATACAGAGGCATGCTGTATTTTACAAGGAGTTTGTACAGCAGCCCCTCATACCATACCTTGTCGAACGCCTTCTCAATGTCTAGTAAAAGCATCGCAGTTGACTGCTTTTCGTTAAAGCCTTTATATGTGTCGGATGCTATTTTCGCTGCCAACATGACGGTGCCATGTTGGCCTCGAAAGCCAAATTGTTCAGGCGGAAGTATTTCTCGTTCTTCTATGACCTTGCTCAGCCTCGGCAAGATTAGCCTCTCAGCCACATTGCCGAGGGTGTTGAGCAAAGAAATAGGTCGATACGAGGAGGGCAATGATAAATCTTTGCCTGGTTTAGGGAATAGCACTATGCACGCTACTTTCCATGGGTCAGGGAAATGTTGCAACCGGATGATCGCGTTAATTACATGCATATATTGGATAAGTGTTTTCCGGGGTAGGTTTTTAAGGACTATATTCGGAATACTATCCGGGCCGGGTGCTTTATTTCTTGGAAGACGACAGAGAGCTTTGCGGATGTCCGCAGGGCTGATTCTTAGTTTATCGAGTATTAACGGAGGAATTGGGTATTTATGATTTCGAAAAGCTGTGATTGTGTCAGTGCAATGTTGCTGTTCGGGCAGAGTGTCAGGTGTCTCGCTATAGACGCTCTCCAGGTAGTCCGCGAAGGCTTCCGCTTTCCCTAGATCATCAATGATTTCTAAGTCACGATGCCTTATTTCAGGGATTTGAGCGTAACCTCCGCGGACTCGCTTGGCGAGCTTCCATAGCGAACCGTCTTCCGTGCCTACACTGTTAATGTAATTAAGCCAGGTTTGGTTCCTGTGTTCCCGGATCTTAACCTTGATTTCCTCCGTTAACGCTCCGATATAAGCGGCTCCCTCTCTAGTCATGTTTCTCTGCCATCTTCGCCGAAAACGGTTTCTATAGGATATGATATTCAGGATATTTTCGGGAAGGGTTTCTGTCCAAGGTCGTTTAACGGCCTTGGGACATATAGCATCACGGATGCGCTGGATATTTGTTGTTAATGAATTTACCTCATTTTCTAAGTCCTGAACAGTCTCTATTTGCCCGGGAACAACCGTCAACTCGTTCAGCCTATCTCGGAACACCCTCCAGTCAACATTCCTGTATGAAACGACGGTATCGTTCGAAGCAGGGATCCTGTGATACAGGCCAATCTTGACTGGAAGATGGTCCGAGTTTAAGTCGTTAAGTTCCTGCAGTTGAGTAGTTCTTATCATTCCCCGGGTTATAGCGATGTCCAGGAATGAGGGATAACGTAGAAAGGTAGGATTCGGAGTTCTATGATAGGACATCTCCAGGTTGTCGTCGATCACCCTTTTGAGCAGTCTACCCCTGACATTGGTAACGCCGCCCCAATCAGCGTGTGAGGCATTGAAGTCGCCAATGAGCAGGGATGTCTTGTTCCGTGGGAGAAGTGCAAGAAAGTCAGCTTCCGTGAGGCGGAGAGCCGGAGATGCATAACCGCCGCAAATACGTAGGCCGCTCTCGGTCTCGATACAAACGTGTTCTATAGCCGATCTAAGGTTTCGAGTTCTTTTATAGCAGAGCGACCTATGTATGAGACAGGCCACTCCCCCTCCGGCTCGATCGGGCCTATCAAATCTCTCTACATAATAATGTTTGATCTTAAAACTGAAATCAGGTGTTAGCCCTGTTTCGACAAGGAAAACGACCTGAAAATTGGAAGAATACATGAAATTTCGAAACTCGCCCAACTTGGACCTGATACCATTGCAATTCCAACATGCAACGAGTAACATTACACATTAAAATTATTATATTCATAAGAGAAAAAGCGCAGAGACGCTTGAATAATCTCTGCCTTATTCCCTCTGCATGATTCGAGCATATTTGAATAGTGCTCTAGCGCTAAAAATAATTGTTCTAGGTTTACTAACGAGTTGATTTTATTTACTACGTTATTTAAGTTTGTCATTAGATTAGAAATGTTTGCATTATTTGAGCTTTTTATGTTAGGATTTAGATTTGAACCGCGAGCAGTGCCACTAACCTTAGGTACATTGTTGCTTATATTTGCATTTGCATTTTGTTGTCTAGTTCGCATTTGGGGGAATTGCTTCTGGTATTCGTCTTTTTCCTGTTGGCCATTGCTTAGGCCTTGGCCCCTACTTGGGCCGTCTTGTACAATGGGGTTCCTTGGTTCCCTCCAGGCAGGGTTCGCCGGGGGTGGAGCGGGGCGAAACTCCTGCTTGGTCCTTGTTGTAGTTGCGTTTTGCAATGGATTGCATATGAAGACAGGGCAGACTTCGTCTATCGATCTGTGTGGACCGCCGCAATTAGCACATTTGAAATGTTCTTGGTTGCAATTAGTAATTTCATGGGGGCCTGCACATTTGCTGCAGGCTAACCGGCGGTTACAGTATGACTTGGCATGGCCAAATTGTTGACAGTTTTTACACTGTAACACCGGCTTGCCTGAGCGTCTGGTTTCCCAGTTCACCCTTATACACATCAAGGTTCTTATATCGTTATTTAGCTTCCTTACTGTGAAGTTTGTGCTTAGTACGACTAAGTACATAGGAACGTGTGTTTTGCGCATTTCAAAAACATTCTTAGCATTCACGTTCAGCGAGTACTTCAACGATATCTTGGGGCTTAATATCGCCGTCCAAGCCGCGAAGAACAAAGGCCCTTGTCTTTTCCTGCGACTCGGCATAAGAGTGGTATTCCGTCTTTTCGTTATCCAAAGCTCTCTTTAAGGTATGGAAATCATTTATATTGTTGCAGTAGACAATTACCGAATTTTTCGTATACTTTAATTGGTAATTTGTAAGTCTCATTGCTTTTAGGTCTTCCCTTAAGGCCTTATGGTCCTGTGGTCTACCCTTTATAACTACAGGGGGGGGGGTGGTTGGGTTTTGGCCTTTAAGAGTGTTTTGCCCTTACGGCTTTGGATGGCCTTTTGCCTTGTACTGTTGGAGGCGGATGTGGAAGCCACACTTACTGTGTCTTCGTCTTCAGTCTGGACGTCTTCTAGGGGTTGGAATTGGTTTGTCGTTGGGATAGGGGGTTGGCCCATGTCTAGGGTAACTATTTTAAAGTTTTTCCTGAAAGGGATTTGGCGAAAAGGCGTCTTGAAAACGTCCTTTTCATTTTCCTGCATCAGGAGCGCAGGATTGCTAGGAGGAGGCGGGGCATGAAACTTGGAGCCGCCTTCGTTGCCTGTGGCCGATGTACTCGATGTCGCCGTTTCTTGCGACTTTTCTTCTAGCCTTTTTTTCTCTGCTGGTCTTTTTTGCAGATCGGTCAAGGTGACCTTCTGCTTTTTTGCAGGTTCATCCATGTTTGTAGGGCTTGCCTTTTTCTTTCCGGTGTCAATTTTTGATTGTACACGGGGTTTAATGCGGGTAGGGTGGGTATCCTTATAATGCTGTCGGATCTTTGACGAGAGTTTAATAAGGTCGTTTTGAGACATTTCGCTAGCTGTTTTAAGCTTTTCAGTGTCTAGTCTACATTGTATGCAAATTTCCGCATAGTTGAAGGAACGATTTTTTAATTTCAATATGTTTGAATCGGAAACGATTTTCAGGTCAGAGGTTGACTCGAACGAGACGTTGGACATTGCGTCCTCGTCTTCCGTGTTTTCACCCATAGGTGCTGTTGCCGGGGTTACGTCCCCGGCGACTAGAAACGTGAAGCCATTACGCTTTAAGCAGCCTTTACTAGTTACAATAAGCGTAAAAAGCAGGCTTATCAATGTAAGAATTGATCGATCGATCGCAACGAAATATAAAACCGCAATACCAAGTACTAGTGATATCAGCTAGCCTTGTCCCAAACACGGTCGAAACAAGAGTAACACACAACCAAAACCAATACCAATACCAATATATTACGATGTACAATTACAGATTGTTCATTACTACATAGACTAGACTTAAATATGACAATGTTCCTACGTCTGCTGTTAAGCCGGGCAGTGTTACATCACTGCCAGTGGCCAGCAGCTGGGGTCACCCTTAAGGGGTTGTTCTTAAACTACTTAAAACTAGGTATGCAGTACTATTCGTTGTGTGCTAATCTTTCTTTGGGTAAGCCCCTTCAAAGATACTAACAGGTTTATTGGCATCAAGCCTAATAGATTTGTCGTAAATGTTGCAGCGTTTGTACATGGAGGCATTATGTAGGGAAAACTACACGAAAAACCCTACTTTTACTGTTCATCTGAACAGGGAGTCATAAAGTTAAAGTTATTTACAATATATACAACATTAATTAAGACAATACATTTAAAATTATGTACAGAAAGTGTAGGGACTTAACCAAGATAAGTCTGTTCAAGTGAAAATGGTATCAGGACGCGCTAAACGAGTACCGCGGGTCCGGCTGCGGATACACGGAGGCTTCGGTGGCTTGGAATCATATGCATAGTGAAATGGTAGGTTGAGCGTATTTATAGTTCGACCAGCTCCCTTCACAGGCCCCGCCCACTCGTCCGAACGACGTGGATTGGCCTGGCGAGGTAGACCTCGCACGTGTTTTTCAGGAGATGTTGGTTTTCTGTGCTCCTGATATTTGGAGCGGATTATTTATTATATTTACATATTTACAGGGTAGATTTGGGGTAGTTTAGGGCTGATTTTATAAATAATGCTATTTATTAATTAGAAAAGGATATTTTATTTAAGGTGGCATGATCTGTTTATAAAAAAGCGAGATTTCTCTGTATATTGTCCCGTGTTTTACAGGATTTTCGGGATCATATCTAGCATTAGCGATATTAGCCGTTAGGGGTGAGCCAGCTATCTGGCGCTCAAAGAATCTGCATGCTAGGGCATCGATGTACTCCTCGATGTATTCCATCTTTGCCCAAGCATGCAGGTCCTCTATCCTAACACGATCATTTAGCGTGAGTGAGAATGCAGCCCTAAGATAGTTATTTTGAATAACTTGAAGCTTCTTTTTGTGCGTCCTGGCGACGGAGCACCATACTGGGGCGCCATAGAGAAGGGCAGGTCGAATTATTGCTCTATACAGTGTGAGCTTATTACTAGGGCTTAAATATGCCCTTGCAGTTACAAGTGTGTTCAACCATTTTTTAATCATAGCATTTTTGCTGATAACTGATTGAATGTGTTGTGAAAAGTTAAGTTTTTTATCCAGGATAATACCTAGATATTTCACCTTATTTTTCGGGAGAATGGGGGTATTATCAATTATTAATGGGGTGACATTAATATCTTTCAGTTTTCTTGTAATGACTATGAGCTCAGTTTTAGTGTTATTTAGTGCGATTTTCCACTTATTGTAATAAGGGATGAGCGAGCGCATATGATCCTGAAGGTTTGCCTTCGCCACTTCCGCTATAGGATTTAAGGAATAGATCGCTGTATCGTCAGCGAACAAGGCTAAGTGGGTGTTAGGATTCGACGGGATATCTGCTATATAAAGATTGAACAATAGCGGCGATAGTACGGTTCCTTGGGGCACTCCTGACAGCAGGTTCCTGCTGGCAGACATCTTAGTGCCTATTTTTGTAGAGAAGACGCGTCCGGCAAGGTATGACGCGATGAGTGCTATCAAGTGCAGTGGCATGCTGTAATTTGCCAGCAGCTTGTACAGCAACCCATCGTGCCACACCCTGTCAAACGCTTTCTCAATGTCTAATAGCATTAGGGCTGTTGACTGTTTTTCAGTAAAGCCCCTATATACATCGGTCGCGATTTTCGCAGCCAGCATGACTGTTCCATGCTGACCGCGAAAGCCGAATTGTTCGTTAGGGAGTATTTTCAGTCGATCAACTTCCTTAGTGACCCTCGGCAAGATTAGCCTGTCAGCCACCTTACCGATGGTGTTCAGGAGTGATATGGGCCTATATGACGCAGGCAGAGCAGGGTCTTTCCCTGGTTTAGGGAAGAGTACTATGCACGCTATTTTCCAGGACGCAGGGAAATGTTGCAGCCGGATGACCGCGTTAATTATATGCATGTACTGGATTATGGTTTTCTGGGGCAAATTTTTGAGGACTGAATTCGGAATACCATCCGGGCCGGGAGCTTTATTTCTCGGGAGACGGCTGAGAGCTTTGCGAATGTCCGCCGGAGTGATTCTCAGCCTATCAAACACTGCCGGAGGAATAGGATAGGTTCGTTGTTTAAACGTATTAATGGATTGCGTGATAAGTTCCTGATCTGGCAGGGTGTCTGGCGCCGTACCATAGACGCTGCCCAGGTAGTTCGCAAAGGCTTCCGCTTTTTCGGCGTCATCGCAGTGTTCTTGGCCTTGATGCCGTATTACCGGCATTTGCGTAATACCTCCGCGAACTCGCCTGGTCAGCTTCCATAAAGAACCGTCGTCCCTGCTTATCGTATTAATATACGATAGCCAGGTTTGATTTTTATAATCCCGGATTTGCACCCTTATTTCCTCAGACAGCGCGTTGATCTGAGCGGATCCCACTTGTGTCCGATTTCTCTGCCATCGCCTTCGAAATCGGTTTCTAAAAGTTATGAGGTTCAGGATATGATCAGGAAGTGATTCGGTTCTAGGGCGCACTGTAACCCTAGTGCATAATGCATCACGGATGCACTGGGTGTTTGATGTAAGAGTTTCCACCTCGTTTTCCAGTTCCTGAACGGTTGTCAGCTGTTCCGGGATCACAGTAGACTCGTTCAGCTGCGCCCGGAACACCCTCCAGTCAATATTCCTATACGAAATGACGGTGTCATTAGACAAGGGGACCCTGCAGTATAGGCAAATCTTGACTGGAAGATGGCCCGAGTTTAGAGCATTCAGCTCTTGCAGCTGAGAAGTCCTGATAGCTCCCCGAGTGATGGCAACATCCAGGAACGAGGCGCCACGAAGATAAGTAGGATTAGGTGTTCTATGATAGGACATTTCCAGGTTGTTCTCAATTATTCTTTTGAACAATGTACCCCTGCTGTTAGTTACGCCGCCCCATTCGACGTGCGTGGCATTCAAGTCCCCTATCAGCAGGGATACTCGATTTATCGGGAGAAGTGCTAAGAGATCGGCTTCGACCAGGCGGAGACCCGGGGGCGCATAGCCGCCACATACACGTAGGCCGCTCTCTTGTAGATGAGCTTGTTTTGAGGGCTAAGACAGGAACCATTTCTGATAAGAGGCTTCAACTTATGGAAGACTTCCCTGTTTTTAGCTTGCACATGAGAGATGTGCTTTCCAAAGTTGAGCCTCATATCAAACATGACTCCTAGGTATTTCACGGATGTTTTGGGAGGGATGGGGGTATTGTTGATTAGGATAGGGGCTGATACAATGTTTGTGAATTTTCGATAGAAAATGGCTAACTCCGTTTTACCAGCATTAAGCCGGATTTTCCAATTCTGATAATACTGTGTTACTCGCTCCATGTGAGCGCTAAGGTTATTTGTCGCCTCCTGTGCGGATACGGAGTGGGAGTAGAGGGCTGTATCGTCCGCGTAAAACGCGAGGGACGTTTCAGGGTGGGACGGAAGATCTGCTATGTAATAATTGAATAGCTGTGGGGATAGTACCGTTCCCTGAGGTACCCCTGCCTTGATCATTCTCCGGGATGAGAATGACTCATTTATGCGCACTGAGAAGGTGCGCCCGACCAGGTAATGCTGCGATATGTAGTGGAAAACTGTATGTGATGAAAAGCTTATACAGCAATCCATCATGCCATACCCGGTCAAATGCTCTCTCTATGTCCAGGAGTAATAGGGACGTGCAATGCCCTATATTGAATCCGTCGTATATATCCTGCACGATCTTCGCAGCGAGCATATTAGTACTATGTCCGCTGCGAAAACCGAACTGCTCCTGAGGGAGTAAGAGTTTCTCAGTGAGCTTGCTCAGTGTGTTTAATAACGATATGGGCCTATATGAGCTGGTTTGTCTAGGGTCTTTCCCGGGCTTAGGGAACAGTACTACGTGCGCGATCTTCCAGGAGTTAGGGAAATGTTGCAGACGAATTATGGCATTTATTATATGCATTAATTGAATAAGGGTTTTGGTAGGGATATTTTTGAGGAGTAGGTTAGGGATCGTATCTGGTCCCGGAGCCTTATTCTTTGGCAGATGGCCGAGGGCACTGCGGAGTTCTGACGGGGTGACTCGGAGTTTATCCATCACAGAGGGCGGGATCGGATATTGTTTCAAAAAGGGCCTTATTACCTCTGTTACTTGAGCGTGCAATGGCACAGTATCAGGTATCTCTCCGTGTACACTCTCGAGGAAGTCAGCGAAGGCCTCAGTCTTCCCACGGGTATCTATGATATCCTCGCCATTGTGTGAAATGGCGGGAATGTCGACCGGGCCTCCTCTAACCTGCCTCGCAAGTTTCCACAGGGAACCGTCCTCCGTGCCGAGCTCGTTCACGAACTTCATCCACTTCGCTTCTCTGTAATTGCGGATATTCACCCTTATCTGTTCCGTCAGGGCGTTAAGCCTCACTCTGTCGATTGCAGCGCGATTCCTCTGCCACCTGCGACGAATTCGATTCCGGAAATTGATTAGGTTTAGGATATCGTCAGGAAGAGTTTCCACGAATGGTTTCCTCCTGACTACCGGAGATAAGGCGTCTCTGACGTGCTGGATGTTGCGGGTTAAAGTGTCAACTTCAGTCTCTAGTTCCTGGATAGTTTCGATTTGCCGAGGGATGACAGTTGCATCGTTCAGCCTCTGTCGAAACACCCGCCAATCAAGATTTTTATAAGAAATAAATTTCCCATAGGCTTCCGGCCGCCTAGTGTTAGCTAGGCTCATCTTAATTGGCAAGTGATCCGAGTTGAAGTTGCAGACAACTTTAGGCGACGCTACTCCTGCCATCCCCAGGGTCATCGCTACATCCAGGAACGAAGACGTGTTTCCACTGTGGAAGGTGGGATATCTTGTTCTGTGGTATAGGATTTCCAGGTTGTTTTCTAGAAAATTTCGAAGAACGGTGCCTTTATGTGTAGTACTGGCATCGTCAAACTCAACGTGTTTGGCGTTGAAATCGCCAATAAGTAATGATTTCTTGCCGGGGGTAAAGAATACTGCAAAGTCGTTTTGCGTGAGGCACAAAGCCGGTGGAGCGTAGCCGCCGCTGATGCATAGGCCACCGTCTAACTCGATGGCTACGTGTTCTATGTAGGGATGCACGATATTTTCCGATACATCGAAAATATCGATATATCGACACTTAAATATCGATATTTTAGCATCGATGGATTTTAAGTCGATATTATCGTACATCGATATATGTGACAACGATATACGATATATCGTCGATATATCGATGGATACATCACAGCGCGATAGTTACGCACAATGGCGCAATTACTCAGTTTACGATTCGTTTTTTTTTTCCATCTATGACTATGACGTAACACGAACAAGAGATCGAAAACTTTGTGCTCTCGTCAATTTCCAAGAACACAGTCATAGATAAATATATATAAGGACGAAAATACAGTGGCTTAACAATACCCAAGAACCACTACCAGTATCGCTATCTATTGGATCCCAAACGTTTTTGGCATTGTTTTCCTCTAGTTTTTTTCAAACTTGTTCTGTTATTAATTTTTTTTACACGTTAAATTATGTTTTACAGTGCATTTAACTAAAAGTAGCTATATTGACGAATTTATTAGTTTATTAATTAAAACAAACATTCTAAGAACGCCGTTGTAAAACAAACAGGCTGCCATCTCTTGATAAATGCTCTTCGCGAATAGCTCTCACCATTCACAACTTAAAAAGACCATGCGAACTTAGTTGACGTAAAACATCAAATATGTCGCAACTGTATTCGCAGATTCTTTTATCGGGTGGTTCCTCTGCCTCATCCTCAGAATATTTATATGTATTTAACTTTTATATATCTACTTGTTATCGTTTAATTAGTCTGTTCCTTTTATGTTATCCTGTTCTTTGTTCTTATTGTTCTTAAAAATTTGGCGTGTTTTAGTAATATCGGTGTTTAGTGATTGATATGGCTCCAAGCACTTTGTGGAAGTATGTCACAAAGATGACAAAACATTGGCAAAATGCAATTTCTGTGGCAAGAAAATTCAAGTATCGGGCAGTACGAGTAATTTGTCAAGTCAAGTTGGCTTAAATATTTATTATTTGCAAGTAATATGTATATGATAGATGATAATTATGATATTATGCAGAATGTAGAAAACTTAAATATATATAATATTTTTTACGATACATCGATGTAATTTGTTCGATATTTTCGATGTATCGATGGTTAAGAAGCGATATTTTACACATATCGATGTTTAAGTATTCGATACATCGATATTCGATATATCGATGTTTTTGAAATTTTGTGCATCCCTAGTTCTATGCGAGAGTCGATGCGATTTTTCCTTTTATATCGCAGCGACCTATGCACCAGACAGGCCACTCCCCCTCCGCGGGCACGCCTATCGAAGCGCTCGACGGTATACCCACGGACTTTGAGCAAAAAATCTTCGGGCAAAAAGGTTTCTAGCAGAAAAACAATCTGAAAGTTGGAATTATACAAAAAATGCTTGAATTCGCCGATTTTCTGTCTAATACCGTTACAATTCCATGATAGAACATTTATGACATACATTGGAAACAAATCATCAGTTATATATTGTACTTGTAAATCTCAGTCGAAAAGAATTGAATCGTTCCCTGCATTACACGAGCCTTGTCGCCGTTACATGCTTTTAGCATTGAACAAAACTCGTCCAATGCAAAGAACAACTCTGAGACGTTCACAAGCGAGTTAATCTCGTTTACTACATTGTGCAAATTTGAAAATTGATCAGTCACATTACTAGCTAGAGCACCTACCTTGCTATGATGCGGGTCTGTTTGAGCTTGCGGGGGGGCGGCTCTAAGAGTATTAGGAAAGTCGCTCTCGTAGTTTCCCTGGGGGCGTTGTTGGGGTGGGCGCTTTTCCTGGGGCTGCGGTGGGGGTTGGGGTCTTGGTTTTGTACCCCGGCCTTGACTCAGACGACCTTGCCCCTGCCAGGCCGGCGTGGCGGGCAAGGGTGCAGGAACTAATTTCTTTGGGGCGGTTTTGTTATTGCTGCTTGTTGCGTTTTGCAGCTGGTTTAATTTAAATTGGTAAACCGGGCAGTCCGGGTTTATTGCCCGGTGAGGGCCTCCACAGTTAGCACATTTTATTTCTTCCGAGGTACATGAAGTAATTTCATGTCCTTGGGCGCATTTTGAGCATTTGAAGTCTCGTTTGCAGTAGGACATAGAATGCCCATGGCCCTGACATCGGCGGCATTGCATTATGGGCTTTGTGCTGCGCCGATTTTCCCAAGTGACTTTTATGTTCATTAGAGTCCTTATATCTTGCTGGACCTTTCTTAGAGTGTAGGATGCGTCGAGGACAACTAAGTAGAGGGGTACATACGTTTTCTTCATTTCGAATACGTTCTTGGCATTGTATTCGTACTCCTCTAGGAGCTGCCTTTTAATTTCGGCAATGGGGATGTCCCCATCTAATCCCCGAAGAACATATGCCCTTGTCTTCTGATGCTTCTCTGCGTAAGAGTGGTATTTCAAACTCTCATTGTCACAGTTTCGTTTGAAAACCTGCCAGTCTTTATCATTTTCTAGGTATATAATCGTGCTGTTTTTTGCATATTTAATAGAAAATTTCGTGATATGCATCCTTTGCATGTCATCCTGGAGCTTCTTATGGCTGTTTATTTTGCCCTGCAATACAATAGGGGGTGGTGGTCCTGGTTTCGTCTTGATTGGGGCTTGTGTTTTCTTCTTTAGTCTGGCACTCGCCCTACTAGCATTCTTTTTCGTCACGTCCTGATTAGATACTGTGCTACTGTCATCCTCTAGGTCTGAAAGGGCCTCGTATCTATTGCTCGTAGATACCGAGGGCCCTCCGAAGTCTAGGTTTACAATTTTGATGTTCTTTTTCAGCCCTATAGTTTTGTAGGGTGTCTTGAAGGGTTCGAGGTCTTTGTTTTGTATCAGGGTCGCAGAGGTATCTGCGGATTTGTCGCTACTTATTGCGGCTTCAAGTGGGCTATTAGCCGGTCTCTTCCTGCTATCCTCATTAGGGATCTCCATGTCGTGGACTTCTTCGGTTTTTGTCTTCTTGACCTGGACTCTGCCAGTGTCAATTTTTGATTTAATGTCCTTTTTTAGGACGGAGGACGTTGACCTAAGTTGGTGTTGAGCCTTTAAATGGTCTATGGCTCTATTTAATTGAGGGATTAGGGTCGACGTGACGCTTTTACCTGTGATACTAGAGAGCTCAAGGTGGCTTTTAGCGCATTCAGTGCAAGTGTCAGTATTTTTAGACAGTTTAGAGTGGATGTAACGAGTTTTATCCATTACCCTGTCGCTAGGTATAGACGAACGGCTGTCCTCTGACTTAAGGGATGAGCAGTCGTCATCCTGTTCCATTTTGCGTTCTAGTAGAACCGGGGGTCCGTCCCCGGAGACTGAAAATTTGCTAATATTAAGCTCACTAGGGCCTTTACTAGTAACTAATGTCGTTAAAAGCAAGCCAGACAGAAGGGCAATCAATCAATCACAACATTTATTTAACAAATTTACATGAAACGTGGCCTGAGTACAAACATAGATCGCACTTTGTGTGGTTAGCGCCGCCTTACACGCTTGCAAACCGTGTTTTGCAGGGGCGCACTCACCACTCGTGCCTAGTGCTAATAGCCTATCATATGCCTATGCCCTATGTGCCGCCCAATTTTGCTGCAATATGCTTCTGTGGGATTCTTTCCCTTCAAGCCTAGTGACCGTGCTCGTTGCCAGTGGCTCCAGTTTTTGTACGCTTATTTTCCTGGCTTTAGATATGTACAGGTGGGAAACAGAGGAAAATACAACAGAAAAAACCTCTTTCACGTTTCTTTGGTTTGAGCTGGGGGCAAATTTTGCCCTATCGTGAGGGTTGTGTAGTTGGGGGATTGCGTATTAGGCGTCGCCCAGCCAATCAGAGACATAGATTAGGCGAGTTTCGCCAAGATCGCTTTCCAGCGGAGTTGCAGGGCGGCTGGTCAGTGTGTCTGTGAGGTGTCTTGTTTTTAATAAGGGTCATGGGGGTGTTTTATTCGTCGTCTCGTATTTATTGTCTACCCATACTTTTGCTAATGCAGTAAGTGTGGGTGCGTATTTGTGCTGTGTGCCCGTACTTTTGTCGATTTTCGATCCCTCACTTTGTCTAGTCTTCGTTTACGTTCCCACACTTTATGTTGTGTAGGAAGTATGGGGTCATGTTTGTGTGTCTTGTATTTAGTGCTCTGTCTCGGGCGGTCTTGGGTCCTGGTAAAATAGGGATGTTAGCCTATGTATGGGTCCATGCTTTGGTCTTCTCTGTGGGTCATAACGCTCACTTGCTATGTCGGCCGTCAATGTCGAGCCGCGTATACCAGAACCGTAGAATTTGCAGGACACTTTGTCTATATACTCTTCGACGGTGTCGAGGTTTGCCCAAGAGTGCAAATCCGCGATTCTGGTATATCGGCTCGCAGAGAAAGCCGCTCTTAGGTAGCGATTTTAGACAGAAGGGCGTTCGCTACCACAAACAGGGAGACCGTTCAGTCCTCCGTCCGCCCGTTGCCTATGAGTACGGCGCGATTCCAGTTGGACACATCAGTACCTCAACGGACGCAGACGAGAACACTTCGCCCAAGACGCCACTGAGGATGGCTGCCGCAGTTGCAGCCGAAATCTCTGGAAGAATTTCCATTAGACCACGGCCTAACAGCCCGGAAAACACTTGTATTTATAACTCCGGCCGTGAAAGCCTACATTCCTACTCAGTTTTACATGATATTGTCAAACAATGGGTGCAACGGCTAGAGCTATCTCGACTAGATGATAACTATGGAACTAAATGGAATAGTGAAGAGGAACGGTAACGATAATTGGGAGTTACTGAGTTTCTGAAAATTGAACTTCCAACCCTGTTCTCAATAAAGTTTTTGTTTCTGTCGGAATGCAAAGAAGCGCATGCATTAATAAAGTACCTATTGACACTATTCAAAATTTCTTCTGCAGTATCATACTTGTCAGAAAAAATTTGGAGCACTGCCTTTTTTTAGTATTAGGTCTGGTAACATTGTATACTAGGTTCCATGTGGCTTTTGTTTTATTCTCAGCATTCATTATGTAATGCTGATTTGACATTTACTCCAGTAGTAATCGAAGATTTTCCCTTTTTTGTTACATTAATTTTCTTTTTTACAAACATTTGGTTAAAAAAGCTCTCAACAACAACAAAGAAAGTACCATATGCATCATCTGCACTGTCACACTCATATAAAGACCTGGGCATGGTGATCACATAGAGCTGTATTTAAAACATATCCCACTGCTTGAAAATCTGAAGCTAAATTACAGAATATATTATCAATTAAGGTAGAAGAGCTTTCAGTAACTCGTGTAGCATCATATAGTTATTTGTGTATTTAGAGCGCAAAGTAACGGATTGCCGCTTGAGAAAGAATGTTACTGCGCGACGCGTAGCGGAGCGCAGTAATCTTTCGAAAACGGCAATCTTACTTTGCGCTCGGAAAACACACAGAACTTTTTCTACAGCCGCATTTTTTAAAATTAAATCCACATTTTTCTCTATACTTATTCTGAAATTTGCAAATGACTGTCAGTTTTGACATATTATATTCGGGCTTTGGGCATATTTAGAACAGGAGTGCGAGCAACAAACTGTAACAAACGCACGACTGTCATTTATTTATCTTCGGTTTCCATGACCATTCATAGCACACTCGACGGAAAAAGTGAGATTTTTCTTTTCCATGTTCGCGCTAGAGCGCAAAATAAGGATCCACGGCATTCGACGATTTTGCGATTTCATTTGAATTTAGCAACTAGTTATTTTGCGCGCGGCTGTAGAAAAAATAGTTTGTGACATATTATAACTATGCATTAAATCTAAAAAGATTTTGTTTTGAGTGTTAAAATCAAACAAGTTTAAGTTAAAATCACCTGCAATTGCAATTTTAAAGTTTAAATAATGCAAGTATATATAATTCTTCAATTTCTCTATTTGTTCAATAAATACCTCAAAAGTTCCAAGTTTCGCCTATACAAACATACAACCAAGATTTTTTTACTTCTTTCCATAACAGCTGACAACTCTACAACACCTTGCACTGACAGTTCCACTATTTTTTTGTCTTCCACAAAATCACAGTCTTCTTGGCAGTAGATACAAACTCCACCATGCTCGAGGGATTTTCTTGCAAAAAAAAAGATACTAAATTATAGTTGCCTATCTTGACAAATTCCATTCCATCATTTTCTAGCACCCAGTGTTCACTGAAGCATAGTATGGTAGGTTTATTAGCAAGTACATCTATTAAAGCTTCAATCTGCAATGATTTATATCTAATACTGTGAATATTTTGGTGCATAATATATAGTTTATCTGGCTGTTTTGGACTGTCTCTCTATTCTTCCCTTTTTGATTGCTACTGTTACACATCTTTGGCTTTGCTTTTTTGTCATGCTTATGTACAGGGTGTTCACCCATAATGTCCCCCCCCCCCCCTCCCTTTAACTTTATTAATTTTTAAGCTACAAAAAAAAATAAAAAACAAAATTGTAGAGTTTTTAATGTAGTTTTTGCACACGTAAAGGAAAAAACAAAAAATTGTATAGTATACAGGGTAGATCAAAAAAAATTTTTTTTTAATCTAGCCCCCATTTTTTATTCGATTTTTCGATTCTACGTGAAATTCTAAGGATTTTTAATGTAACACACTATATGCCTATTCCTAATACTTTAGGAGTTATTGACAGTTGAAGTCGCTATTTTGTTTGTTCTTTTATTTTTTTATGGCAACAGCCACCTAAGAATATAACTTTTTGTTTAGCTTTTGAAGTCATTGAGGTATAAATATTGAGTCTCCTCAATTCGACCTCATTGCTTCGAGTAGTGCTTTTGGATCTTCTGTTTTAAAAATGATTAAAGAATTATTATTATAATTAAACAATATCGAATTCAACTGTCAATAACTCCTAAAGTATTAGGAATAGGCATATAGTGTGTTACATTAAAAATCCTTAGAATTTTAAGTAGAATCGAAAAATCGAATAAAAAATGGGGGCTAGATTTAAAAAAATGTTTCTTTTTGATCTACCCTGTATACTATACAATTTTTTGTTTTGTTCTTTAGGTGTGCAAAAACTAAATTAAGAACCCTACAATTTTGTTTTTTATTTTTTTTTGTAGCTTAAAAATTAACAAAGTTAAAGGGGGGGGGACATTATGGGTGAACACCCTGTACACAGGACATTTAATATCAAATAATGAGTGGTTTGTATCATATTTGGTATTAAAATTATTATTTGATATGCAGCAATGTGTGCATTTTATTTTCTTACTGCAGTCTCTAGCTTCATATGATGTGCTCTTACACTTTCCACAGATCTTTTCATTTTTGCAGTCAACTGATGTATGCCCATATTGACAGCAGTTATAGCAAAGGAGAACGCCAATATAACCAAGGCCCCTGCAAGCTCTATAGCGAATGAAAACCTTCACTTCAATTATAGACATATAAGTTGTTACCATTTTCTTGGTTTCTTGAACCCTGGGACAGCTTTCTGCTGTTACTATAGTATTGTTCTGGCTTTTTGTGAGTTTATCAACTCCCCCCTCGTAATTTCTTACCAAACCAACGAATTTAATACAAGGATTCCTCTTATCGGGAATGTTTGTGTTAACACTCTTGCTCATTTTATTTTCTATGTCTTCCTGTAATCTTTGAGCTTCTCTTACATCACGAAGTTTTATTAATACCGCTCCATTTTTGGTATTTTTCATGCTGGTTATAGCTACGTCAGTTTCTCCTGGATTTATTTTTTTCTTAATATCCTCTTGGATTTGTGTACTATTCTGTTCAGTCCCATTTTCCCCATTTGGTTTTACAATAATGACACACACAGATTTTTTGAAGCATTTGCATAACTCTTAGCTTTAATCGATTTAGTTGCAATTTGGGGGTCCCTCATCTGTTTTGTTTTCAAAAGACTCTATCTTCTTTATCATGTCTTCAGTTTTACGGTCCAAGTCGATTATTTTGGGCAGAATTTTTAAGTTATTTTTTTCGATAATGATACAGGTATCGCAAAACTATAATATATTGTTGTTATATGCGATGCATTTTTATGCAGTATCCTTTAGTTTTACACACATATTATGGTAAACCTCAGCACAGAAAACACACTTTCCATCTTTATTATTAACAAGAAAATTATCTTCACAAACTTTACATGTTGCTTGGGACGTTGTCTAGTCGCAACCGGCAATACTGTACATAGGTATCTATCTATGCGTATAGTCATTGTGGAAAGTAACTATGTAGATTTATTTGCCAGAAACCTCATTTAAAATGATTTGATGCCGGAAAAATCGGTCAGAATCGAAGAACTTCTACATTTTTTAACCGATAAGCACCAGTTTCTATCCATTCCATCGGAGTTTCTGAGGCCAAATTTTGCTACGATGAATAATCATTTCATATTTCAGTTACCATAAACTTATAGTTTCATTCTTAGAGTTTGATACAAATGGAGATCAGTCAGAGCAAAGTGTACCTGAGTAATTGATACACACTTATAATTGTATATACTGAATATTATTACTTTGTAAATACTTCAATTTCATGATATTAATCTCGCCTTGTTGAAGTTTTCGCTCCTGGCGTGTGGGCTTAAGAACATACCGTTTTTCTTCTAGAAATTTAGTAATTGGGTGCAGCTAGCACAACAGAAATTATCATATAAAAAAACACCATGAAAACCTTATTTTTGTGGAATGCGGCATCATTATAAATTAACATTACAAAGCGCAATCTCAACACTTTAAAGAACAGGTCTTGCTCCAAAACTTAATTACGTTTAAATTCTCGTTTAAACACAAAGGGCATACTAACGTTCATTTATTTATCACATTTAAATTAAAACGGCCGCGGCTTTATATTTGACATTCGCGAAATTAATTTTGCATTATGGCCACTGCAGCGAACATAAATAAACGTTTCAAAGTTTGGAGTGTCGGCGGCAAACTTATATTACCAGGACAGTAAATTGCGAACGCATTTAAACATAAGCTCGAGTCTAGCCTTTATTTCTGCAATGGCAATATGAATTTCAAAGGAATAATTAAAACACCGAGACCTACAATTGTTTTGATATTTATGTCACATCTTCTCACAAAACTTAAATATATGATAATCTAGCTGCAAGTATTTTCTTTTTTTGAAAATTATGAACTCTCTAGATTTTAATAAATTGTTGTACCTAATCCACTCCTGCCTGGGGTGATAAGTCTCAGTCGCTGGTAAAGGGTTTTCTGATATAAATTGGAAGACAAGGGTATTGTCATCTGCAAAACTATATACAGAATTACTGGTTTCGGGTAGGAGGTCATTAATATGGGTGAAGAACAGAGTTGGTGACAGTATTGCGCCCTGATTGATCGATTCTCAAAAAAAAAGGGCAAACCAAGTGCAGAGAGCCTGGCAGTACGAAGGACAGCTGTTTGTTGAGCAATCCATCATGCCACACTCTGTCAAATGCCTTCAAAATATCCAACGCAATCTCTCGAGATTCTCCGTAGTTCTCAGTTGCTCTACTCTATATTATATGAGTGGACATAGGCCAATATATCTTCTGTCGAACTCTCTTTGCGAAAGCCGAAATGATTATCGCTAATTATTCGTTTGGTCTCGAGGTACTTGAGTAGGTTCTCATTGACTACACGTTCCATGACTTCGGAGATTATTGGCGATAGTTTGAGGGCGGTGTTTTTCTTGCCTTTTTTGTAACAGGTTCCACTCGAGCTACTTTCCAATAAGATGGATAAATCTCTTTTCGGTAAGACAGAAAAAACACTTGAAAAGTAAGTGTTAGTTCGTTGGCGCAGTTCTTTAGCAGGAGGGCGGATATTCCGTCCGATCCTGATGCCTTTTGCGTATCTAGTTTTGTGAGGATTTTATGAATTTCACGGTGATGAAATTTACCTTCTGCCATGGTAGTGTTGATATTGGATTTTGTGAGGGAACCTTGCCTTGGGTGACCCTTAAGGTATAGTGCGAAGAAAACATTTTGGCGAGCCTATTTGCTTTTCCTTGGCTGTAGTCGCCGCGATGCCACGTTTGTCTGTTAAAGGTGGGAAAGCCGTTTTTGTAAAGTTATTACTTACTGCCTTTGCTACCGACAAAAAATTCCTGAAGCCACTGGGGCATTGCAAAATTTTATTCCTTATCCTTTGATTGTGTTTGTCCTTAGTTTCGTCAATCACACGTTTGCATTCGTTTCTCGCTTTGGCAAAATAATTGCGATTTTCAGCGGTCTGTAAGTCCGCAGCTGATGGCAAATGCTTCAGCTTCTCTACCTTTGTTGTCCGTCTTGTTGTGATGTTTGAGCCAGTGGGCATTGAAATATCCCAGAACGATTATTTCTGAATTGGGGTTGGTTCGGGTTGTAGTAAAAAGCTTTTGTGAGTAAGCCGGAATTAGAGACCTAACAATGGAACGAACGACCGTTTGCAAACCATAAGAACGCTGAGCTAAAAAAAAATCTGAATACAATATACCTTTGGAGCTTATCTTCGCCGACTTTGAGTAAGCATCTACGTCTATCAAACAAAAATCAGCACCGAGCGCTTTGACCAAATGTAGCATAGACCACCAATACACATCTCTCGTTAAATATTTCTATGAATATGCTCCATGGGGTAACCGAGACCGAGACTTGTCAAATTGAGTTAGGGTATGTTTGCAAAACTACTGGCTAGGATGGAATAGAATTAATGGAATTATTATAGACGGCATATTTATATATAATCTAAAGATCGTGTACTTACTGCGAACACTTGCGTTATACTGATTCAAAAGAAGTTGGCCTCAAAATAAAGATTTCAAAACCCCAATTGATGGCCAACCTAATCCATGGCAAAAATATTACATATTTAGGCCACGAAATAAAAATAAGTAGAACAACCAAATGTGCTACATAAACGGAAAAATAAGCATAGCCTGGGCAGCCTATTGAAAACTGAAAAAAGTTGAAAAGTGAATTGTTAAGAACAAAATTTTGATCCAAATAAAAATAGCTGTAACTTGAAGAGTAAAGGATGGATTTTAAGAAATAAAAAGGTTGAAAAAGAGCAGTTCATTTGCTATCACCCTCATGTTAGACCACACTTTGAATAAATTCGGGACAAACAATAAGTTCTACACATTTGAATTAGTTTTACAATACATCAGCGTAACTGTTACACTTGCAACTTTAGAAAATTGAATTACTATTGTTTTAAAGATTAAAGTCTTACTTTGGGACGTTTTTTATATCTTAAAATAAATATTTTTGCTGAAACTAGTTTCGGCAAAAAATTTTTTTTTTGTATGAAAACACCATATTATTTATTGCACCCACTACAAAGTCCTCTCTCACTTAAATGTCTTATCTTCAAATTTTCCACAAAAACAAGATTTCAGACAAAAGTTCTGGTAAATAACTAATAGTTTATAAAAATAATATCTTTAATTATACCGGGTGCGCAAAAAATACGTTACAAATAAAACTTTTGCTTTTTTAATGAAACACCCTATATATTGTTATTTTTTTAAAATATGCATACTATTTTGGACATAATATATCGTAGTGTAAGTTTTAAGATACTCGTTTTCGAATTGTAGACATTTAAATATATTTTCATATATTTAGGGAGTTTTTCAGAGGTCGATGATCAGAACGCTTAAACAACTGTTTTTGAGATATATTTTACTAGTACAAAAGTAATAAACTATAATTTAATTAATACACTATTACTATCACACGAAGCAAAAAAACAATAATTCAAAACAAAGAAACCTAAAACACATAAATTCCAGTAATCCTGCTTTATATGTCTACCCTAATTTTGAAGACATTATTAGTAACAAGTCTCCAAATGGCCTAAGGCCCTTTCAATTTATTATTATTATTTTCATTTATAATGTTAATATCTGTTTTAGTAGTTGTAGTGGGTTTGTTGGAATTCAGTATTATTAAATTGCTGTTGATCAAGTATTTTTTTTAAATCTCGCCATAGAAAATTGTCTAGTGGAGTAAGATCTGGACTGCTGGCACGCCAATGAATCCGCCCATTTCGTCCTAAAAATTCCTGATAATTTTTATATAGGTAATTTCTTATATTGCTCACTGCAGTAAGTTATCTTGCCCTTGCGCTAGCTCCTTATGTAATAAAACGTAATAATATGATCAGGCAAAATTCCTATTATGATATTTATATTATTTTATTTCTAAGTAATCCTCACAAAAGATCGATGCTTAGCGTCCTTGAAAGCGTATTTTCTGAATATAAATGGCATTATTTAATGCCCACATTCTCATATTTTGCCTATTAGGCACTCCATTGGTTGAAAAGCTTAATTAACTCATATGCCCACGGTATGTTTTTAAAATAGTATTTAGCCCATTGAACATGTATTTGAAAACATTTATTCGTTCGTTCCTTCTTGTAAGCCTCCAATACCATTTCAACTTTTCTAAACTTAAATGGTCGATAAAGGAATCCTCATCGCGTAGAGCTGAACAGAAACCAAAAAGATTGACCTACAGTCAATATTTTTAAAAATTCTCAATAAAAATAAGACTGCAAATGAAGCATCTACCGTGTATCCCAGATAATTACACAAAGAACGAAACCTTAAGAAGACGGGGTAATGATAAAACAGGTGGACAAAAGCTGCAGAATCGTCTTTGGCCAACTTCAGAAATAAAGAAAAGATGGTTTCAATTATACAGTGTGTCCAAAAAAGTATGCAACATATGGGAAACTTCTTTATTATTGGTTGCTCAGAAAATTTTATTCTTGATAAAAGTTGGTGCTGGCCCTAAAACAATAAATGAGTATTTCAAATTTTAAGTACCGCTTTTAGTACGGGAGCAAATATAATTTCGCGCAATCGCGTCAAGTATAAAGTACCTTAACTTATAAAGATACAGCAAAATCTTGTAAGGAAAAGTTCTTCCAAAATAAAAAAATAATCAAAATATGAAATTTTAGTCAAGTACAACTTTTAATTTCTCTTATTTTTCTCGATTTTTTTCTTAAACATTAGGCTACTGGTGAATGTTTTGTTCTTTTGGTATTAGTGTACTTGCCAAGCAACTTCAAAATTTATTTAAGATTGAAAATAGTTACATGGTTGCATAATGTTTCAGTTTTTCCAGAGATAAAAGCCAGTTTAGGTATCTGTGTGTTGCAAACCTATTGAAACACTTTTGGTCCAAAATAATGGTCCACAATAAATACAAAATACAATTGGAATGACTGACTCAATAATAATTAATTTCATATGTCAGATTAAAGTAAAATTATTGCTATTTATTTGTATTTATTCCAAATGCAAGGCCTACTCTTCAAGCCAAATATTTTATATGGCTTTTTAGGATACTTGGGCATATTTTACTCATCTGGTGCAAAAGATAAATAAATTATTAGTTGTTTTACATGAAATGAAAAGAGTTGGGTCTATTTATGATTTTGATTGGAAAAAATTCTGAACCAAAGGGATTTAAATGTTTTTGCAGCACACTGATACCTAAACTGGCTATTACCTATCTCCGGAAAAACTGCAACATTATGCAACTATGTAACTAATTTCTATCTTAAATAAATTTTGAAGTTACTTGCGAAGTATATTAATAACAAAAGAACAAAACATTCACCAGTGGCGTAACATCTAAAAAAAAATTGGAAACAAAAAAGAAAAATTAAAAGTTGGTGTACTTAACTCAAATTTCATATTTAGATTATTTTTTTAATTTGGAAGAACTTTTCGTTATAAGATTTTGCTGTATCTTTATAAGTTAAGGTATTTTACTCTTGACGCGATTTCGGAAAAATGACATTTGCTCCCGCACTAAAAGCAGCACGTAAATTTTGAAATACTCATTTATTGTTTTAGGGCCAGCATCAACTTTTATCAAAAATAAAATTTTCTGAGAAACCAATAATAAAGAAGTTTCCAATATGTTGCATACTTTTTTGGACACAGTGTATGATCTATGCAACTTTCTGCTAATACGGTGATGAGACGAATAGAAGTAATGAGCATTGATATTTTTTACAGTTGGAACTGACATGGATGACTGTGTTTATCTTTCACTGCAACTGAATGAATCAACAGATGTGGTTGACCCCTCCCAGATGGCCGTGTTCTTCAAAATGGTTTTTAACGATTTTACGATAAAAAAAAATATTTTCTTATTTGAAAAACATTATTTCTTCTGAGAAAATTCCAATATCGAAAATGGTAGGCTTGACAACCGATGGCGCTCCAGCTATGGTAAGTTGTGATAAGGGTATGGTGGCATTATGGCGTAGAGATGAAAGTTTTCCACAATTTCTATGCTACCGCTGCATTATACATCACACAGCAGGCATTATGTGGAAATTTTGTAAAACTAAATAACATTATGAAATTAGTAGCGAAAATTGTAAACAAGATTAGAACTCAAGCGTTATAAAGAAGATTATTCAAAACCTTGACTGATGGAATTGACTGTCAATACGAGAAGCTACTTCTTCACTCTGAAGTCCGATTGTTAAGTAGAGGACAAGTGCTGAAACGTTTCAATAATATCGTATCTGCCATAGTTTTTTCAAGCAACGCGATTCCGGATCTGGAAAATTTAATCTGGCTTAGAGATTTTGGTTTTCTTGTGGACATTATAAAAAAAAATAAATTATCTTAATTCACAGCTTCAGGGAAGAGACAAAGAGCTAGAAGAAATTATTTCTGATATAAAAGCATTTATCAAAGAGTCTTTAAGAAAATATATATCAGAATCCTATGATATTAAATATCATGTAGAAACAGTTCCTATCTTGAAGGATAACTTCAAAAATCGTTTTAACTAAATGGTTTTAGTGGCGCAATTTGTTGTTTCAGCCTTCATATAAATTTATATCCAACACTTTGCAATTTGTGTGACGCAAAACTTTGGCGAAGGCATCGCTGCAACAGAAATGGAAGCGATTGCGTTTCAAAATGTTCTAGCCTTAAAATCGTTAGTGTCAAGTACAAAATGTATCTTCTATATTAAGTAAAGAAAAATATTTAGTTCTATGTCGTGTTGAGATTGTGAAAGCGTTATTTAGTTAAACCTATATCTGTAAATGTGCTTTCTCCAATACGATGTTTATTAGGAACAAATACCGCAATCGCTTTACACTAATTTACAGATGAACATTTGGATAATTGTATTCGAATGGCCGTACCAAACTATACTGCAAACATTAACAGACTTATCGATGAGTCTTGAGTGTCAGCCTTCTCATTGAACATGATTTTTTTATCTGCACATATTTTTGTTTAAAATAGTGCGTTACTTTTTTGTTATTTTTATTCACTTTTGTAACAGTCCGATTTTGCCAGTGTCAAATATTTTTAAAATTTCATTTATATACCACATTTAGGATAAAAGATGCTTTATTTTGCACTCATCGGTTTATTAAGTCTAAATTTATTGAATCGATTTGCTGTTAATACGCTTGAAATTGCCGCATTTCTTAATGTAAATTAACTCTATTCTAAGTATGGATTAGCGATATATTTGTATTAGCATTTATAATACGTTGTGACTGTATTTATTTTAGTTGATATGCAAAGCACATTGTTGTTAGAATAGCTTGGCTTGATTTATATTACATTATCGTGGAACACCCAGCAAACCGTTTTATATTTTTAAGAATTCTGTTAATAAAACCCACAAATACGCTGCATTTGACTCGTCGATCCATATTTTAATTTTGCTTTGAATATCTCATAACTTTTTGGGAACCCCTTGGTTGCTGAACTCCAATCGCCGGCCGCCATTTCTGAAGATGGTTAGATCGTTTTGGTACCTCTGCATTTAAATATATTTATCTCTTTTTGTAAGGTTCATTCGGAATAATAGGAATGGACTATCCTCCCGTGATTGTCGCTCTAGATTTAGATTTTTAAAGGTTTATCATTTTCGTAGGAGTATTTCTTGAAAAATGTAATTTTAGCTCACTATTTGTGGCTTCCGCCTTCGTTTATCCTTCTAATAAACGAGAACTAAGGCGTTTATTATCTTGGAATTATTCCCTGTATCGAACTCACGGGGCATGTTTCAGCCCATCAACTTGCTGATTTGACGCAGCATTTAATCTCGTAGGCAAATTGACGGAAACCAATCGAGAGTTCTTCTGAGATTACCTTTCAAGGCGAGAAGAAGGTTTGCTAGTGCAGTCGTATAGAGACTCCACATTTAGTATTGTGATATAATACGACCCTTTTCCTAGGGGATTTATTGTGTTGTTCCTGTTTGTGTCTTCACACGACCGATTTATCGGGATTTTACTGCTGTACTAGCTAAGCATTTTCTCTGGAGTTAATTTTTTTTCTATTGCTTGTGAAGTGCGTGGACGCCATGACGCTAACGGTTTTTTTTTTTCATTATTTCTAGTGGCTTTCCACGTTCATCATATAAGACCGATACCGTCTAATTTCCCTTAGACCGCACACACACTAACGAGGTAATTATTGCTACAGTTTTTGCTTAAATTAATGATTTAATTGCTTATCTGTGTTAACCTTTTTGTGCATATACCGCCATTTGCTTTGCGTCCCATATGTTATCTTATCTACTCCATTTTATCAAATCTGAATTTTTATTTTAATGTAACCTGAGTTTTGATCGTATGGGGAAGTTTATTTTTTCTTTTAGGGTTGATTCATACCCATCTTTTTATCTTCAAGTTGTCTGTACCTCAGTATTTATTTTATTTGCCGATGGTCATTGAAGATTCATTGATAATTTTTTGGGGAAATGTTTTATAAAGAAAATATTTCATGCGAAGGGGGGCTATGGTTTTTTATTAAAGTAAGGGAGCTTCGTCTAATGCGCACTGGGTTATGTCAGGGTTTTACTGGAGGGCCACAACTTTTACTAGCAGGTGAGAAGCAGGTCTTACCAGCAGGCTACCACCTTTGCTAGCAGACCACAAGTTTACTATCGGGCCACAACTTCGATCAGGTTGTCACAGTCCAATTATCAGCCCATCTTGACGCCGAGCTATCGAGACCTCGGCTAGATCTGCCCCTCGGGACCATCGAGTGGCAGTACTTAAGGTATCTATAGGTGCCAGGCGCGGCGCCGCCGCCTCCACCAGAGTCGACGTCCGGATTTGGGTATCGTACAGAAGCTTTATCGTTCTTGAATTCATTTGTTTTTCAGTTTAATACAATCGCTCTTAATTTTCCTTCTTTTAATATAAATCAAACATTGACCGCCAAACTCTGAGATAGCTCATTAATTTTATATTCATTTATTCACTGGTTTGTCGGACAGGTTAATATGATTACTCTGAATTTTCTCTCCTTTTAAGATAAGTCAAGCATTGACCGGCTTTAAAACAGTTTCAATAATTTTATTCTTTTCATTCATTTATCGAGTAACATAACCGCTCTGAATTTTCTTTCTTTATAAATATAAGTCAAGCCTTCAATAGTTTTAATTTAATTTTATTTCTTTTATTAATTTATCGGGCCATTTGATTTAATTATTGTGGCCGTTCATCGCTACCTATTATTATTATTGCTACATTTAAAATCGATGAAGCTATTAGCGCATGCATACCTAGTTGTAATAAGCTTGGTTACCATCAAAGTGATCACTTCGGTTAGTAACAGAACCGAGAACCGAGTATTGACAACAGAATTGGTCTCCGTAGAATCACCATATTGTACCTATTTGTAGTTAAATTTAATAGTCATTTGAAATTCTTTTGTCTTTAGCTAACAACATCTCCATTTAACTTGATTGCCATTTTACTCCAGATAGATTGTTGCTGTGTTTTAAAAAAAAAAGAACTTAGTAGCAAATATATTGTTCCTTAAATTTTAGATTGCGTTTTCTTGTTAAGTTAAGCTTGAGTGATTTAATAAGCCAGCCTATATTCTCGTTTTCTTGTTAGGTTGAAAATAAGTACCTTTTGATTCAATAAGCCGACCTAGCCACCCTGCACAACACCAGCGGAGCTTTTTCAGTTTAGTTGGACAGAACTGGTGGTGCTCTAACGACCCCACTACTGGGGCCGGGCATTTGCAATACGACTCTCCGGTGCTAGGTTTCTTTTTAATTGGAAAAAAATTACTTTTAACTTAAATCAGAAAAACGGGTTGCACTTTTAATAAATCGTATGTGACATGCGACTGTGACTGCATAAAAATTCAGACTGCTACGATTGGTGGATATAACCTTTCATCCTTAAACTCCAGCCAAACCCCGTTATTTCCCATCCCCCACAATTCGTTTCAGCAACCCAGAAATATAAATTAAAAAAGTCATCCATTTTCTCTCTAAGGTGCTGGTACAATATTAAAAGCAGGAACGAAAAACTCTCAAAATCTACAGCATCTATATATCTTTGATCCCTCAATTCATCTCCAAACAGTAATAGTTTAAGAGCCAGTGGCCGGCAGACTATAAGTATTTCACCAAAGTCATAATTTGGTTCAGTCACTCTCTCTTACCTACTATACATGAAATCGGGACCAACTAACCTCAACATCGCCATCGGTAGGTATGGAGTCATTAAGGTGTGCAGGTGTAAAAATCACACGAACTTTGAAAGTATATCTGCAAAGCTGCCATTTGGAAATTTTAATATATATACTATTATTATTAATGAAAAACAACAATGGCAAAATGTCAAAAAAAAAATAAATTTTAAAGGTTTTTTAACAAATCTGAAATTTTAATATGATATTTATGT
>MU185378.1:30400-75690 GCA_016904865.1 Pissodes strobi
TTTTTTTTTTTTGACATTTTGCCATTGTTATTTTTCATTAATAATAATAGTATATATTAAAATTTCCAAATGGCAGCTATGGTCCCTACCAGTGGTGAAGTTGTGATTACAAAATCTATTTCGTTCTTAGTTTTGCCGTCTGGGCTTTTCCATGTCCATTTCCTGTCCTCACTCTTTTGGAAAAAAGTATTCATGGCATATAAGCGGTGGTCATTTAAGAAGTTTAGTAGCATATTCCCCCTTTCGTTTCTTGTGCCCATTCGACAAATTCCAATAGCAAGTTCGTAGAGTTCCTGTTTCTTCCCTAATTTGGCATTAATGAAAGAAAAAATTTAGCTCCTACAAAATAAACTGTAATAAAATATTAAATTAGTTTCCTAGAAACAAAATCTTTCAGTCGTTCCCTTTCAAGTTTCCACCAACCACCTCGTTTCTATACATCGGCTATTATAAATAAAGATATTCGCCTTAAACAACATAACTTTCAACTAATCCTTCGCCTTGTAGCATGAATGCGTTCAATGAGAAAAGCCTGTTATATATTTTCCGATGACGGTATTATATTCTCAATCGACGGTTTCGCATTCCGTCTGTCAAAATTGATGAGACTGGAGGCGTTTGGTGCGAGTTTTCCAGTAATTATTCTCTGAGATCACCACTGTTCGTTAAAGCAAATTTCCTCGATGTGTTCAGGTTGTCGCTTAGGGCCTGTCGCGCTCTTAAATGTGTATATAATAATTATTCTAGAAACTTTAGGCATATCAATGGATTTAAAGCTCACCGATATTCACAATCCTTATTTCCGCTATTCGATTTGGAATGTGTAGGAGTTCCTATTCAATTCGGCTTAAGGCCTTATTATTGGATATAATATCTAAAATAAGGGAAGAAATATGGTGTGAAATATTTCTCAACATTTAAAAATTTAATTTTGAATCCGTCTAATATCATATATAATACTGCAAAAAACTAGCTAGACATTTTACAACAAACGACTACATAACATTAAATTCTGAGAAGATTAGATATGTGTCATTTGGAATGCTGTTATTCCATAGTAGGTATATGAATAAATAAAATTTCCTCATTATAGAATTAACTCAGTCAGCTAATTTTAATCCTGGCTTACTTATTTACAAATTTCTCTTTCTCCTCAGTTCTCCTTTCAGCATTTTTTCATTTACTAGACCTACTGTCATTTAGGAAATGCGACATTTATCAGAAATATACGGCTAATGTTATCTGTTAATTGCTTTTAGTAAATTTTTCACAACTTAGAATTTAGACTAGGATGAATCAACATAAAACTTATCAACCCAGGATCACTATACTTTTTACTACTTGCTACGCTCCTTTTATCAGGTAATATTTAATTTTAAAAAATATAGAAAGTCGTATTGTTAACAGTATTCTCCATTTTTACTGCTCTGATTTTAATCAACGCCGTCGTATCTGCATTAAATCGTCATTTTTCTTGAACAGTCTTTTAATCTGGTGCCAATGGCCGCGAGCGAAATAATTATGATGAGAATGGTTTTCTCGCCTTTCTCGGCTGAAAATAATATAGAGAAAGCCATTGTATTTTGGAGATCTCTTTTGACAGTCTCGCTTCTAAATATCTGTTTCAGGTTTCTTTTAATGCATTGCTCTCAGGGCGTTTTTAATGTGTCATAATATTCTTTGAGGAGATACAGCATTGTGCTCCGTTTTTAACAAATAATATTCAGTAACACATTTTAGCATGATTTTTATAGAAGTGTATATTCTGCAGAAATTCCGTAATTAAATGAAGAAAACAATAATCGATGCAATTGAGAGAAAGTCTATATCACTTGACTAACTTATTAAAGAAGATCAAGTAAATTTGCTCATGAGTGAATAAAACTGCGCTTTTGCTGCCTACAGTTTCCATATACTACCAAACGCTTCTTTTTTAATGGTGAAGCATCGCTGGTAGAAGTTTTATGAAAAAAATTTGGCTTCAAACAAGATTTTTCTCTTAATTTCAACTTTTAGTTAAACGAACAATGCTTTGACCTTATACGTCAAAATTACCCAAAAAATGCATAATGTTTTATTATGCTAATCGCATTTCCTTTTTGAAAAACGTCTATAACCTTCTCGCACATTGCACTCAATCTAACCTTAAATAACCAAAACCTAACCAAACTACTAGAGCTAACCAAAACTACACCAAATGAGTCAAAGCTAACCCCAACTAACCAAGGCTAACCCAAATTAACCTATTAGTGGACAGTGTACGGGGACGCATGTAAAAGCAGCATAATGGCAGATTGGACGGGGTGTCGCGCGATATGGCGCATCACAATCTGTTCTCAGCGTTACTAGGTCTAGGGATTTATCCCGAATCTAGGGACTTTCGATATGCGGCGGGGTCCATGGAACTGTGTTCCAAGATCTAGGAACAATTTAGCAAAAACGATTTTTTTTCCGATTAAATAAAAAAGTATATTCTATTTTACTTTAATAAATGTTAAGAATACAGTGGGAGCTGGTCGTATAAAGCAACTGAAGCTGGGTCTCACATGTAAAAGTTACACTATAATTTGTAATTTTCAAGTAATGTTTATATAAATATTATAAATATAAAAGCTTTTTTGACTAATTTCTAGTCATAAATGTGTAAAAATCAAACAAAGTTTAAAATATTATCTTTTAAGCACTCAAATCGTTACCCGACCGCATAACATAGGTGTAGTAAGCTCAGAAATGTTTGCTTCATACGCGTCATGTATTGCCGATATTATAGTTGAACAAGGACTTTTTGTTTAAATCTTTCTTTTTAAAAAACATAAAAAAAAGCAAGAAATGATTGATAAATAAATGATTCCATTGTTTTATGGCATATTATAAAATTTAAGACCCAACAATGAAAATAGAGAATCGGTAAGTACTACAATCCTTTGTTTCATAGTGCAACACGTTTTTCCTATTGAAGTTAAAAGTAAAGATTTAAAAAGAAACAAACCTAGCACCAGAGAGTCGTGTTTGCAAATGCCCGGCCCCGGTAGTGGGGTTGAAGAGCGCCACCAGTTTTGCCCCAACTAAACTGAAAAAGCTCCGCTGGTGTTCTACGGGGTTGCTAGGCGCTCTTATTAAATGAAAGGAACTCAATCTTAACTTAACAAGAAATCAAAATCTATAATTTACGGAACAATCTATTTGCTACTAAGTCTTTACTTTTTAAATGCAGCTACAGTAAAATGGCAAGTTAAAGACAAAAGAAAGACAAATGACTATTAAATTAACTAATAATTGGTACAATATGGTGATTGTAACACTAGGTACTGTATGCCTTACAACTAAATGCACTAAATACTACAATCCGAAGTGATCACTTTGATTTTACCTAAGCTAATTACATATATGTATGCGTGCGCTTGTTGCTGCACCAATTATACATGTAGCAATAATAATAGGTAATGTTAAATGGCCACAATAATTAAATCAATGGACCCAATAAATGAATGAAAACAATAAAACTGTCTTAAAGCCCCACTGTCAATGCTTGATTTATATTAAAAAGAGAAGAAATTCAGAGTGGTTATATTACCCGATAAATGAATGAAAAGAATACAATTATTGAAACTGTCTTAAAGTCTGTCAATGCTTGAATTATATTAAAAAGAGAGAAAATTCAGAGCGATTATATTAACCGGCCAGATAAACAAGTGAATAAATAAAAAAATAAAATTAATGAGAGCTATCTTAGAGCTTGGCGGTCAATTCTTGGTTTATATTAAAAAAGGAAAATTAACAGCGATTATATTAATCGGTCAGATAAACAAGCGAATAAATGAACTACGATACCTAGATCCGGTCGTCTAACTCTGGTGGAGGCGCCGCCCGGGCACCTGTAGATAACTCAGGTACTGCTACTCGATGATCCCAAGGGGAAAACTAGCCGAGGACTCGATAGCTCGGTGTTAAGATTGGCTCTAGTGTAGCCTGGAGCTAGGATCTGTGGTCAGGTGATTGAATTGGCCCGGAGACAGGATTTGTAGCCCGGTAATAAAAATTGAAGCCTGGTAACCAAACTGGTAGCCCGGTATTTGAACCCTGAAATAACCCAATACACATTAGACAAAGCCCTCTTACTTTAAATAAAAAAACTATAACTTGCATAAATATATTTTATTTATAAATCAAATTCCCCCAAAAAAAATTATCAATGGACTTCCAATGACCATCAGCAAATAAAAGAAATACTAAGGTACAGACAACTTGAATATAAAAAAGATAGGTATGAATCACCCCTAAAAGAAAATATAAACTTCCCCGATGTGATCAAGACTAAAGTTACATTAAAGTAAAAAATTCAGATTTGATAAAATGGAGTAGATAAAATAACACATAGGACGCAAAGCAAATGGTGGACTATGCACAAAAAAGGTTAACACAGATAAAGCAATTAAATCGTTAATTGAGACAAAAAAAACTGTAGCAATAATTACCTCGTTAGTGTGTAAGGGGAGATTCGACGGCCTCGGTCTTATACAACGAACTTGGAAAGCCTCTAGAAATAAGGGAAAAGACCATTAGCGTCATGGCTAGGATTGCGAACTGTCCCGGATTGGGAGCTATATACCACCCGTCCCGCAGGCATCACTTGCGGGACGCTGATTGCCCCGGAAATGACAAAACGTAGAATTCAAAACAAAAATAAATACGCAAAAGTATTATTAATCACGCGAAGCGCGAATTCCCAATATATTTTCAATGCACTTATTATCTTATGAATTATGACTGTCCATCAATGTTCCTATTCAGATGTATCGTTATAAATAGCTAAAGCAAGATGAGACTCAATGACGTGTCACACCGATTTTGTAGTTTTTTCCTCAGAAGTACACAAGTTGAGTATTTTTACGTCATTTTTAGATGTTTTTTTATTTGCGGAAACCTAATAGTAATCAACTGTACTGCGGGACAGTGTAGCTAATTAATAGGGGTGTTGGGTGGGTTGAAGAAGTATATAAATATAGGAAATATCCAATTTCGACTAATATTTCACGCGCTTCGCTCTCTCCAGAGGCGCAACCAAACAAAACTAACCCAAGGCATGGCCAAAATAATTTAAAAAACTGAATTGATACTGTCAGAAATATAATCTTATCGAGGGGTGGGCAAAAGATTAAAATTTCTGTAAGTTTTTTTTTTCATTTTGAGCATTTTGGGCAACCCAAACTATTTAGTTTTCCTTGGTTGCGCTTGCGGAGCGAGCAAAGCGAACAGAGGCTCTTGCGCGAAGTGAAATATTAGAAGCAAGACATTTGATTACTATTAGGTTTCCGCGAGTATAAAAAACGTCTAAAAATGGTGTAAAAACATTCAATTTATGCGTTTCTGGGGAACAAACGCCAAAATCGGTCTGCGACGTCATCTAAAAAATTACCAGGTTGAGAACAAGATAACCTCAGCCTTAGATCGTAAATCGTTACATAATGCAGCAGAATGCAGCTCTGTGCTGAAAGTGCTGTCTTTTCAATAAATAACTGTGTCCCGGAATGTGCAAGGCTGTCCCGGATTTTCAAGCCCCAAAACCCGCAAATGGCTTTTTGAAAGTTGGCAACCCTAGTCATGGCGTCGTCCGCGTGTTTCACAAGCAATAGGGAAAAAAATTAATTCCAGAGAAAATGTTTACCTAGTGCAGCAGTTAAATCCCGATAAATCGGTCGTGTCAAAACACAAATAGAAACCAGCACAATATATCTCCAAAGAAAGGGTAGTATTAAGTCACAATACTTAATGTTGAGTCTCTACGACTGCACTGAAGCAAACCTTCTTTTCGCCTCGATGGGTATTTCTAGAAGAGCCAAATCCTCAGTTTTCGGTTAATTTGTCTTTTTCACTTCTACAAGATTAGAGGGGGGGGGTCTGTAGGGCGGAGAAAATGTCTAACGAAACTAATAATTCGATACGAGGAATTATTCTAAGGTAATAAACGGCTTAGTTCTCGTTTCTTATGATGGTAAAACGACGGCGGAAGCCACAATTCAAGAGCTGAAATTATATGGTTCAAGAAATTCTAGAGAATATTCCCCAACAAAACGATAAACTTTTAAAAATTTAAATCGACAGCTGCAATTATAAAAAATAGCACATTCCTATTACTCGGAACCAAAAACCGAATATTGCAAAAAGTGCAGCATGTCGGGTGGAAAGATAAATAAAAATATCTGAAACCAGCCAAGCAGAGGTACCAAAAAGTTATGAAATATCAGCCGGAGATCGAATTAAACGAATCAGGGATCCCAAAGAGTTATGAAATATTCAAACCGAAAATAAAATATGAATTTGACGAATCTGATGAGACTTTACAAGTAGGCTTTATTAACACAATTCTTAAAAATTTAGAACGCGCTGGCTATTCTACGGTAATGTAATATAAATCGAGCTAAGTTATACTAGCAACATAACATCCTATTTTAGTGACTTGATCAAACCTAAGCGATCTGTGGTTTGCTAATCAACTAAAATAAATATAGTCACAAAGTGCCTGAGGGCTACATAAGAGAAATGAATGATCAAAATATTTACGCAAGGCCACAATGCTATAAAAGCTAATACAAATATATCGTTAACCAATATTTAGAATAAAATTAATTTACATTAATAAATGCGGCAAAAGCTTATTGACAGCAAATCGAATCAATAAATTTAGGATTAGTTAACCGAAGAGTATTGACCTCTTTTCAATAATTCCTACCGCAAAATACAGCATTTAACCCAAATGCAGCATATAAAATGAAATTTAAAAGTATTCTACACTGGCCAAATCGGAATGTTACAATAGTATTAGGCCTATACCCCTAATACTATTGTAACATTCTGTAGGTGTATATTTCAAACTTGGCAACGTTTTATTGTCAACTTCCTCTTCTCATCTCTTTTCTCTCTTCTTCTTGAAGGGTCAAGTCTCGTGTCAGGTGTCAGGTCGTCAGATGCTTATTCCTAAATTAGATCACGTCGATCACGACCGTTACTATTGAATTGACGCGCGTCTGTCAGTAATCTATATATTTAATATTTTGTAATCGCTCTATGTCTGAATGATTTCATGTAGCCGGCGGGGCAGAGAATTATATAGACTTGTGAATAGATCGTCATCATCACGGAGCTTCTCCCACGTTTCAAGAATAACGTCCTATAATTAATTTCTATTTTGTGGTCGAAAGTTACTGTCACACATTTTTTTATCACTGATCCCCATAAGTATATTTTCCATCGGATATACATCCGGGCTCTTTGATTTTTCAATATTATTTGTAGTAAACCAGTAATAATTGCTGTATGGGACAATTGTCTTACTAGAATATAAAGCTATTTTCAGGGAACCTTCGTGAACTGATAGCAACATGACATTTTCCAAAATATCTCTATATTTAGTGGGTGGTTGGTTTGTTTTTGATTGTGATTTTAGATTAGCAATGGTGGGTCGTCGGGATACTTCGGGAGTGTTCCAAACTTCCTGGTATGATAATTATAAATGGCTTTGCGGAAGTTTATATAAACAGAGTTTGCATTGCTGGCCGTGCATTTTATTGGGTAAAGCAAAAAATTCATGGTGCTCTAATGATCGTTTCAAGGTCTGTTAGACAGAGTGTGGGCTTCTTAAATTATTTTAATGACTTTGAATTTCCACTTTTAGTTTTAGTCTCTAGCGATGTTTTTTCTTTCACGGATGTACTGTTTGATGTGCTACAAAAGAAGACACTGAATATTAATTATTGTATCTCTCAAATAAAAATTACGCAAGCCTTCTTAAATACGAAACGAAATGACGAATCATTTAAACAGATTTTTGATGGAGCTGCTTTAAGGACGCCAATTCCAACTGAACAACGAGATGGACTGGTAAGATCCACATTAACCCAGGATCAAGTTTTCCAAAAATAGAAAGTTTTATATTACGAAGTTTTAGACACTATCTCATTACAAATTACCACTCGTTTTTGAGATTTAGAAACAATTCAGTTTATGACTTTAATATTTTCCACAACTGGCGCGCGGACTGGCAATCCGCAAGTTCTCATTTTACCAATTTGCCACTGACTCCCACTCTTCCCTATCCTACCCTTCACGTATTCCTTATAATCGACGTGCTAGACGTCAGTGTAGGGCGTGGCGTGCTTTGTATTAATCATTTGGAAATTAGGTGCATGTGCGGAGTGACATTCCATTTTGTAAAGTTGTAAATTTACTTATTTATTCTCCGTTTGCCTTACGTTTGAAGGTAAGAGCAAAAATATACTGACATTTTTATTAGCTTCACTTAGGTATGTAAGTTTTATTAAGTCAGACGACAATGCAATGGCACAAGAATAATAAATAACCAGAATCCAATGGTTCCCTGATTTCCCGTGACCTCGAATCTCTCGATCCGCCGAAATTCCGCCGAAACTCGCCAGTGTAGGCGCTACGGCTGTAGCAAACGGATCGTCTAAAATACGATAAAATTCGAGCTGTTGGAAATACTTTGGATGCATTTTCCCTTGTTGAGTGTTACATGTTTTAATAGATTTTTGGACGAGTTAACGTACATTATACATTAAAATCGATTAATAGAGGGTAACCAAAAACCATAAGTTAACAATTTTGGCGAAATAAATATAATGGTTAGAAAATAAGTAGTTTTATTTATTAGCATCTTTAATATCTTAGGAATGATTAAATCGCTGAAAACATCAGTATAAATAACTAACCGAAAGTTGATGGGACGACTAACCAAATCTATTAAAATTGATTATAACGTATCGGAACCGGTTCAAATGACTAAAATAAGTAGATACTAAGTACCATACTTGGACGCCTAACCAAATCTATTAAAATTTATTATAACGTATCGTAACCGGTTGGAATGACTAAAATAACTTGAAACTAAGTGTTACCAACCATAAGTTGATTCAACGACTAACCAAAACTATCCAAATCTATTAACATGTATTATATCGTATCGTAACCGGTTCAAATGACTAAAATTAGTTGATACTAAGTGAAACTGCCCAAAAGTTGATTGGACCACTAACCAAAACTAACCAAATCTATTAAAAATGATTTTTACTTATCGGTTCAAATGACTAAACTAAGTTGATACTAAATGAAACTACTCAAAAGTTGATTGGACGACTAACCAAAACTAACCAAATCAATTAAAATTGATTTTAACTTATCGTAACCGGTTCAAATGATTAAAATAACTTGACACTAAGTGAAACTACCCGAAAATTATTTGAATGACTAACCAGAACTAACCAAATCTATTAAAATTTATTATAACGTATCGTAACTGTACTGCGATACTCGTGACTTTTTTTATTTGTAAATACGAATGCCTATCTTTTTATGTACTATATTAATAGATAATTTTGCATTTTTATGAAATATCTGGCAGCGATGCTATAGCGGAGTATTTTGATATGATAGGATTCAACAGGAAATTATTATTTGGAATGGTTTTAAAAGCAAAACTAAAGCCCATATGATGAAAACGCGTCAAGACGGATATATGTCAATTTGAAAAATACTGATGGTTTCGAAAAAATCATTAAATAAACGGTACTACTTTCTCGCTTATTGGAATTAAAAAAAAGTTAGAACATGGTTTCGTCACAGAAATAGGAAAAATTGGAAGGTCAATATTTTCACTAGTAAAGTGGCTTTATCTTATTTTTCCTAGGAAAACAAACAAGTGCATATTATTTGCCTTACTAATTGCTAAATAAGTACAGACTTTGAAGGAAATCGTTGTAGCTGTTTCCGAGAAAATAGACATTGCTCATTTTTCTAAGGAGCAAAGGGATCTTCACCGATGCTTCACAGAAAAACTTGGTAGTACGTATTATTTGCTTCCTAAATATATAGAAAATCTAATGAAAATCGTTAAAGCCGTTTTTGTGAAAACCAATTTTTTTTATATTTTTCTTTATATAAACTATCCTTAATTGTAAGGTTAAAGAAAAAAAATATAAAACGTCTGAAGATATTGTCCCGAAACTCCTAAATACCTAATCGGCCTAATGGTTTTGGAGAAAAGTCGTGTGACGGACAGACACACACACCCAGAGACACAATTTTGTTTTTTTTTTCAAAATTTAATGTTTTGTGATGGATGGGTCATAATTCGTCGAGATTGGCAAAAAGGTCGCGAGTAGCACATTGCACGTGATAGAAGTGAATACTTCTTTATCGATTTTATAAGAGAGAAATAGTGTGAGAGAATCATATGATAATTAATTTTAATAGATTTGGTTAATCTTGGTTAGTCGTCCAATCAACTTTCGGGTAGTTTCACTTAGTAACAACTTATTTTAGTCATTTGAACCGGTTACGATACGTTATAATACATTTTAATAGATTTGGTTAGTTTTGGTTAGTCGTTGAAGCAACTTTCAGTTAGTTTCACTTAGGCTCAACTTATTTTAGTCATTTGAACCGGTTCCGATAGTTTCAATAAGCGCGAAAGTAGTACCGTTTATTTAATGAATTTTTCCAAACCATCAGTATTTGACAAATTCACAGATATCCGTTACGATGCGTTTGGGCTAGTTTTAATTTTAAAACCGTTCCAAATAATAATTTCCTGTTCAAATACTCCGCTATACTAACGCTGCCAGATATTTCATTAATATGCAAAATTATCTATTAATATAGTACATAAAAATATAGGCATTCATATTTACAAATAAAAAAAGTCACGAGTATCACAGTATCTATACGTGATGGAAGTGAATACTTCTTTATCGAGTCTCAACTTATTTTGCTTATTTGAGCCGGTTCCGATAAGTTATAATCAATTTTAATAGCTTTGGTTAGTTTGGGTTAGTCGTCTAATCCATTTTTGGTTAGTTTCATTTATATCAACCTATTTTACTTATTTGAGCCGGTTCCGATACGTTATAGTCAATTTAATAGGCTTGGTTAGTTTGGGATAGTCGTCCAATCAACTTTCGGTTAGTTTCACTTATTCTCAACTAAAGTTCAGCACTATATAAACAATAGTTCAGCTATCCCGCCTTCCGTACTATTTTCGTAATAAGATGGATAATATTAAATCAGTAAAAATGCAATAAGCACGCTCATGGAATTCTGGCTGTGATGTGGACTGAAGGTCACCCAGGGCTTTATGTCAATATACACGGTGACAGTTGAGAGTTTGGATTCTGGCTATTTATTATTCTTGTGGCAATGGTGTAACCGAGCTGTTCCAGTCGCGTATTTAGGAGAGAGAGGCTAAATTTTGTTTGACCCATATACCTAAATCGGATGAAAATGCGATACTATGACGTCGTTAGGCTGATCTAGGAGAGTAATTAGGAGGGGGGGCCTAAATTTTGTTTGGCCCACTTCCCCATGTTTAATTAAGCCGAAATTTTACTGATCCAGAGCTAATGAATATGAGAAGACGATGTCACTATTATGACAGGAAGAAAAACCGACCAACGGGGTTTCCATATCTATTATGTAACAAGTTTATGGTTTAGAACATCTAACTTGTGTTTATTCAGATTGTTATGAACATTGAGTTCCAAGTATATCAAAAAAATTTTTTATTTAAATTTGTGTTAAATTAATGTTTAATATACCTATTTGAGTATAGTTTTAATTCTGAACTAACCAAATAAAAGTCCTTTGTAAGCTTTTCGTGTCTTTATTATAATATGCAGAAAAAATCTAACCCACATTGGAAATTTTAGTATGCAGACTCAATATGCGCGCCAGTAGCGAAAGATTAATGGACACTTCAAAATTTAAATTTTTCTCCAAAAACCAAAAACTTTCCTACCGATACATTAACTAACCTAAAAGACTATTACCCTAATATATTTGCCGATTTTCAAAAACTGTATTCTGAGCTACAATTTATTTGTGCTAATGAAGAATTTAAAGAAATTATACCACAAACTGTAATGAAAAAATATTGCTGAACATAAAAATATCTTCAGAGAAGTAATATAAACTAATTTCCTTAATAATGACAATTCCATCTACTAGAGTTTCGGTGGAAAGAAGTTTTTTTGCCTAAAAAGGGTAAAAACCTATTTACGTAGTTTAATGACCGAAAATAGACATACAAATTTATCAAAGATTTCGATTAATGAATTAATGAACAGGCAACCGAAGATATAACTAACAAATTTACAAGCCTGAAGAATAGAAGAATCGATCTTGTATATGAAAAACTATAGACTTAACCCAACCTTAGCCTTTTCTCAACGGTTAAGAACACCAAAACTTAGTATGATTTGGCAAGTAATATGTGTTTGATCTAGTTTTTAAGATAAGTAATTTTTATTTTTCTAAATATGGGACGTAAATATTACTTTATTTAGTGAATAAAAATATATAATAAAAAAAAACGTTCAAAGCAATATTTTATATTTGAGTAAAATATAAGATATATAATTTAGAAGTATCCGCCCTTTATTATTTTTAACTACAATTTTATAACTATTTTAGCAAGATCGCGAATGGCCATCAATATATGTTAGCCTTAGGTGTGTTTTTAACGACTTTTGCGTAAAAGTTTGGGCGTGGCCCTCCGAAAATTTTGCGCATTTGCCTCCGGTGGCCCTTTGCCTCACCTGACGGCAAAGCCACGAGCCGCCACTATTAACAAATAATTAAAAAATTGCTTTCCGCAATCGAATTTTACAATTTTTCTTGATATAACTTTCTCGACAATAAGGAGGCGATTCCATAGAATAATAATAGACACCGTCATCTATTTGGAATGGGATGCAGCTTTAAATAAAGAAATAGCAGATTGCATTTGGGGCACAGTTATTTTTAAAATTTTCGTTACCGTTTCGAGAATTTACATGAAATACCGGGTAAATCCCCGTTCGGCGACTTACGCGAAACAGCGAATAACGAGTAAATCTCCGTGTTTCCAAAAGGCCTCGTTGCGTTGTTGGTTGTCGGAAACTTTGTGGCTGGACTCCTTGCCTTATTTATTTTTTTAAGTGAATTAGTTGTATGTATTAAGTGACAAACCGCTAAAATAAGGTATGCAGTAAATTATTTACATTCAATTATTTAAAATGGAAGAATTTCCTAAAGAAATTGCTTTTATTAAAAAACTCAAGAGAAGTTGAAGAATTTAAATCAACATCAGAAGGAGTTTTCACTGTTGCAAGAAAAGAAAAGGTCGTATGGCCAACAGTACCAGAAAACATAAGTAGAAGAAGATGCATTTATATAAAGGCTGGTTCAGACAAGCAAGAGGGGACCAACATATGCTTTTTGCAGAGTATGTAATAAAGATTTGGTATGTGGAAAATCCGAACTTTTAAGACAATCTGAAGTAACATCACACAAAAATAGCAGTAAATCTTTACTTAAACAGCAAATATTAAAACATATGACAACAAACTTTTTGATTGTTGATGAATCCACAGACAAAAGTGGAACAAAAAGCTTTCAACAGAAATTTTGTCTGGCATCCTACATACCAAAATACTGATGAAAAATTAAAATTGCTTTAGTTTCATTATTGATGAAGTCTTAATTAAAAAGCTAAATAATAAAATACATAACCATAATAAGTAATAAAAATACATTTCTAAAGTGTATTTTTAAACTAATGTTAGATTATTTTTATTATTTGTATTTTTAATGGCGAATATAAAATATAATAATACTAGGGATAATTAGTACACTGCTTTTAGATGTTTCAAAATAGTTTAATGAGATATTTTTCTCATGTTTCGGCTTGATGAGGCCTTTATCAAGAGTAGTTGTATACTAAAATCTAAAATTGTTATACCCTACTAAACCGCCTGACGGTATTTTGTTTTTATTGCACTGTCAATTATACAGGTGTTTAAAGAGCAGGTCAGTTGGTCGTTCGTATTTAAAACGTCTGCTTTTTGTGACTTTTGGATTTCTAGGTACTCCAAAAGGTTCAGCCTTTTGCTTTTTGTTTCCGAGTGTAAAAGTTTGACATTATTCGTATCTATAAAATGGTTATTTTCTATACAATATTTTGCTAAGCCAGAGTTTTTAATATTATGTAAAATCGATTTTTTGTGTTCTTTAATCCTAATATTTAAAATTCGACCAGTTTGTCCTACGTATACAGCTTCACAGTTCACACAATTTATTTTGTAAACACCAGTTTAGATTGTTTGTCAATTTTGCCTTTATTGTTATAAAATACACTATTCATTGTAAAATAAAATATTTTGATAATGATCTTGTCTTATTTCGCTTGCATAGTGCAGTGCTTGGCGCTTTCGCTTTGGGGACACGAACGAGTAGGGATAGCCTACATGCTGTATTTGTGCCCTTAAGGTCATTTATATCTTTTATTTTATTTTAGATTCCAATAATTTTATTGGTTTGCTTGGAGGAGTTTGAGTTAGCACCAGGTTAGTCCTGACTCGCAAAACCACGTTGAGTAAATCAACGTTGCTTATATTTAACTCCAGTCGCTTCATCATTAACTGCATCAAATGTTTAAAATTTCCTGCGGTATTTCGTATGATATTAAAAATTTCAGTTATTCGATCTCTTAAATCTCAGGTGAAAATTAAAAGACTAAGATCCGAAGAGCCAGCTGGCCCCTTATATATACAATTCAGAATGCTTTAAATGCGTCTTTGAAATTCTTATTTTATTGAGAGTTCGCTCAATAGATATCTCGATGTTAATGTTAATGCATTTCCCTATTTCAGGTTTATGTTGAGAGACCTTTTTCAAAAAATCGCTATTATACTTTTGGTTCATCAGCCAGTTTCAGAAGGCAGGGATTTACTGCATGTAAGTATATATTTTACTATAAATCACTCAGTTCGACAAATATTTTGTTATCGTTTAACCCACATCCTAGGAGGTTCCTTTAGAATATATATTTAAGAAGCGATCATCCCAGAAATATATACTTTATCTTACAAAAGCCATATTGACGAGTTTAAATCTTGATACGAAAATTTAATTTCCTTTTACCTTAAGAAGTTGGAAATTACCTTGATTTTACCCAGGCTTCAAAAATAATATTACTTAATCTTATTTGTATATCTGTTTGTATAAATATTTTTATCATTTATTATTAATTACTAAATCCGAATAAGTAAGCATTAAACATTTAATGAAAAAGACGCTGAGGTCGGTCCTAATTCTAATTCTTATAAAATGTAATAAGTCAATTTTAAAAACTGTTACCATTTTTAAAAGATGACTGAAGACTCTTGAAACTCGTTCAAATGCTAAAAGCTCTCCACTAAACAAACTTTTAATCAAACATCAAGCTTAAGAAATTACTTCTGACAAGAAAATTAATCGAAAAATCAGTTCAAACACAAAAACAGACAAACAATCGCCCAGGCTCAAGGAACTAAATAAATTTGCAAATAATGCCATTAAAAAAGATAGAAGATCATAAAATAAATTAATTAAACTATTGCTCTGTGGTAGTTAAAATTTGTCTCACGCAATTTAATTTTATTTAAAAAATTATACTTAAAAAATTGCGTAATAGATGAATATTTTAAACTAAGATGAGTATTAAAAAAGCATGTATTTTATTTTAAGGTTAAATAAATATTAGAATGGTTTCTCATATATAGATATAGATGGGTTAGACTAGGTTAGTTCCTTGGTATTTTGATATTTCTAAGAGCAAGGCTACTTTTTTGAAAATAATGCTTAAAGGTTATTGGAAAAAAACTTATTATTATGACAATTTCTTGCAAAAAACTCTTGAACATTGGGGAAATTATATGGGAAAATAAATAGGTAGCTCTGACTTTATTTCAAAAAATAAAATCTCCGGATGGAATAAAAACTAAGTTTGTTCACGCGAAAAACGGAAAGAATAGGAACCTTGCTGAACATCGGCTAGGTAATCGCGCCCTCGAAATGTTTGTGTTGAGGCTGTTCGCAGTCACATAAACTCATTCAAGGCAAGCAAGTCCCATTACAGTCTACATGAATCTTAGAGAATATAACTTTCAGAAAAAAAATAAATGTTTAAAGAAAAGCACCGGAATAAAAATACATTGTAACAAGCAAATTTTATAGGCGACGTAACTTTAGAAGAGGCGAGGATGTGACAACCCTGCAAGGCGAGTGGTGCGCGGCAGCAGTATTGAGTCATGAAGTTATGTAATTATGATAAGGGTACTTGTTAAGGTTTAGGGTGAAAATGTTAGTGGCTGTAATAATATAGGCGAAATAAAACGTGGTGTTGTTTACAGATCAGAAGTCGGGATAACCTACGGATTGTGTTATTTGTTGTGAAGAAACGGTGTAAAACGCGATTCTCGGCGAGTTGAATCGCGTTGGTGTTTTCTTTTTCTTTGTGTGTAGCGGCGTTACAAAAACTCTAACAATTTGCGGGCGTTTCTTGTTTGCTATCCTTGACAAATTTTTTAAAAAGTTACGATAAGTGCGTGTGCCAATTATTATTACAGGAATTGTGGCGTATTATAACTGTGTTTATTGGGGTGTAAAAGACGTTTTTCTAGTCATTGCCTATGGAGGAAGGCAGAAGTGACGAGTCAGAGCTCGATTACGAGCCTGAATTGAGCGAGGGTGACCACGACGAAGGCGAATCGGCGATGGAAGCCGAAACAGTCCCCATGGTGCATAAGCTGTTGAAAGGCCGTTTGGCAGCTAGTATCCAGCAGATTGTGGCGGCCGAAATGGCACCGGCGACAAAACAATAGGCGACCGTCGGTACTGGCGATACTAAGGGCAACAGGAAAGGCGAAAAACATGCATGGCGTTAGGGCATGTTTGTGGTGAAAGGGCGAACTCCGCTTGCAGTTCGGGCTGTATGGGGTCAATGGCAAGGGCAGGCGGCGATATTATTTCCTGTTTCGATCCTGACAGTCAGGACTGTAACGTAGACAGATGGTTGAACAAAATTGATCAGCTGGGCGATATTCATGAGTGGTCGAGCTATGAGAGAGCGTATTTTATGCAGGCGAAATGGCAAAGCGCAACAAGAAGCTGGCCTAATCGGCTCGATAAATATGACCTGTCATAGGAAGACTGAAAGGCGGCTCTTAGGAATGTGTTTTCTAGGGTGCATGATTTTGCTCAGCTGCTTAACGAAACGATGGCGAGAGTTAAACTGGGCGGCGAAACCATGACCTATTATCATGATAAAATGTCGTTGATCGAAAGGTGTGAGCTTTCGTGTCTGATTGACGGTCTACCTTTCGATCTACAGGCGAATACGGTGGCATTTAGTTGATCCTCCCATGGCGACTTGTATACCGGTTTTCTTTCCTCTTTTGACAGGTATCGGCGTCCATCAACTGGTATAAAAGGGACGAGGAAGTCCAGAATCATACGCTGGCAAAGGTGACGAAGACTTTGCGGTCTTTTGAGGTGATTCTCAAATTGAGAGAGGCGTTTGGCGAATATGGGTACCCAAGGCGTATTATTTCCGACCGCGGGCTGGCGTTTACCAGCAAGGAGTTTGCTGACTTTTTGGCAACTTGGCAAGGCTAGGTATAAAACACGTGTTGAATGCAATTGCTATACCAAGGGCGAATGGTCAGGTTGAAAGGCGCATGCTAGTCTGACTGGCGAGGTGCAAATGGCGAGTGCTCCGTTGGCGAAAGGCGAGACCTATGGCGATTTAAGGTCCAAACTTTTCAGAAACGCTCACGAAATTACAGTTAAAAAGAAATTTAATTCAAAACCATGGTTTAACAAAGATCTTACGCGAAGAGAGATAATTATTATCGCAAGAAATAGATTTGAGGATCAGCCATCTTTACAGCATTAAAACCATTACAAAAGCTTAAAAGTAAAATTATTAAATTATTAATTAAGCTGCCGTTTTTAAAACCATCATTAAATTTATATAAGTCAAAAGGATATTCTTATATAAATAATTTGAATAAGTCGTCAATATGCATATTCATTTATTTTGCAATACTAAGGGCCAGTTACTTCAAGTCCGAATAACTTTATTCATAGAATAATTACTGTGGCTACAATTGAATTAACAATCGTTGTCACAGTAAATATTTAGAGAATAAAGTTATCCGTGCTTGAAGAAACTGGCCCTAAGAGACAAATGTGCAAATTTATAATTATTTAAATACGACCTAAATCAAGAGTAATCATTTGAAAATATTAAAAAAACTGAATCAATTTAAAGTTCATAAAAATATCTCTTAAAATAGTAATAATTAATTATATTCAGTGTTGTCTTATTAGGTAACGTATTTTTTATATAAATTTTTATTTAATATTTTTATATACATTTTCTTTTTGGTTATTAACAATATATTACTGTAGGTTTCTGCAATAAACTTGAAAGTTGGTTAGGAATATATGAATTAAAAGTAAATATGATAGGACTAACGCTACGAATGATCCATACGATAATTATTCGCCCGGAAAACATCTTTAATTCTGTCACAAGTATAAGATTCCAAAAAATAGGAAAGGTATGAAAGAACGTTCGTTTATCATAATAATACTTCTGCCAAGAAAGCTTAAAGTGGAAGTATTCAGAACTCTTTTAAAAACTAACTAGCCGGGCTGAAACAATAACCCTTCTTTATCCTTTCTACCCATAAATATCATCATAAATCAGACAAAATATAAAAAGCACTTAAGAAGGCAATATTCCCCTACATCAAGCTTGGATCGTTGATATACTCTGTCTGATAACTAAATAACAGTCATTCTTCAAAATAGTAAAATATTTTTTTCTACATAAGTATAGTAATACCTACAATACCGTGATTATTCTATGTAAAACACATAACAACATTAAAAATATTCTAATAAATTTAATTCGTGAGACCATTTCATAAAAAAGGTTTTTAGAATTATTTTTACAAATTTTCATGCCCGATTTTGTTTCAGGTCCAAGGGAGTGGTTCGACTGCTTATTAAAAATTAAAAGGATTACTTATTCCGCCGTTATTAAAATAACATGCATGCGGAAGATACTCGCAAAAGCTACGATTATATTTCCTTAAGTGCCGCACACTTAGCATAAACAAAATTGAACATTAACTAAATATTGTATAAAACGGCAGCAGGGACGCTCGCAAACCGCCGTTTCCAATGAAATACGAATGGCTTTTAATGGCATATTAAAATTTTAAAAAGCTTAAGCATGTGAGCAAATTCATGAGCACCGTGAATCTATAAAAAACGCGAGCTTTGGGTCCCGAAGCAATAAAATTAAAAGGGTTTATTGGGCCGAAAAATGTGCCGAAATGGAACATTTTTTATTTACGAATTAGAGTTAAGTGCAATTAGTTTGGGCATGCTTTTGAATCTCGGATTCCTGCTCCGTTGCAAGTTACAAGAAGAATATTCCGTACTACTGAAATAAATGCAGCCTGTCCCTAAAGAGTAATAAGTAACTGGTTAGGCCATCATTGTTGTTATCTGTTTTAGCGATTACATTTTCGTAAAATATCTAGTTTGCAATGTTTCAAGAATACACTTACTTTAAGATTTACCACCATATACTTATGCGTGTAGTCGTCTTGATAATTCGTGATTGTTTTCTGATGAATTCAAAACCTAAGAGTTTTGCTTTAATTTTTTTAGTGGCTTTGATTTTAGGTAACATTCCAATATTCTTCATTTCTGTCATTTGTTTTGACTTGTTCTTTCATAAACTTCGATGTTTTGAAAAAAAATCAATCTCCTATGATTAGCTTATCTCGTAGTTCACATCTGGCTTAACGCAAGTTTTCAACAACTGTTATATAAATATGTGTTCCACTGTTTCAAAATTATGTCTAGCATTATCCACTAAAGCCAAATTAATACTAAGTTCGTAACCATGATGTATTACCAGATTAGACCATCATAAACTTGCTCGTAACCGTGACGCAACTTTAGTTTTTAGTTTCGAAATTATAAGATTAAACTAAATTTCGGCGAAGCAAGTAGGTTTCTCTATAAATTTTATAATCGTTCCTTTAGGATATCCAGATCTGTTCAGTTGTCGAAAGAACCTAATTCGCGCCGTTCTCAGGTCTACATGACATAGAGAATATGACCAGCTGAATAGGAAACCTAATAATAATGAATATCTATTACCCTCCAGCGATAGTTTGGCCAGGGATATGTCCTGTCCCAGCTGTGTCATCCTGCTATGTATATAGCCGATATTGCTCTGAGTGAATGGTCTGAGATAAATAACATGCATCTGGTTTTGGATGCAATGGTTTAAGGGACGTTTGGATCGGCCGCCTGAGGTAGAGACTAAAGTCCTGACTTGAGCTTTTTCATCAGAATCAACAGAGACAATCTTCTGTCAGCCACAAACCCATGCTCTTTGCTTTCCCTCACAATCAGCACAGGGCTTATTGTCGAAATTGGCATTCAGATCCTTTTTTCTCAGTGGATATCGATGAGTGCATTCGCTGGATAACTCCAAAAAGCAGGAGCCAGCAAAGACTGATTGATGCCAAAACATCTGTTGCAAAGGAGCACATCCCTAGAGCATTTAGAAAGGAATAGATTCCTGGCTGGAACGAAACGAGTGACGCACTCTACCAGAAGTTTCTCGACAGTGGCAACCCAGAGATTACTAACGTACTGTTGCATAGCCTTGATAATGTGAAGAGATCAAGATGGGCAGAGACCATTGAAACAGTAGACTTCAAACACTCAAGTCAAAAAGCCTGGAGTCTAATGAGAAATCTTATCAACAGAAGGATCCCCGTGGAACAAATTACCCTGATAATGCCAGACAAAGTTGGAGCACACATTGTGAAGAAATCCAGAACCCCCAGAGATACGCATACGAAAAAGATCAAAAATGACCTAAAAACCTTCATTGCAAATTTCCCAACTGACACATTTTCAAGATATTTTGCTCGGGGGGACATAAAAGCGGGAAAAGCTCCGTGATTAGACGATATTCATGCGAAATTTTTCCTGCATACCGGTAAAAGCACCAAGCAATGACTTACACTGTTCTTCATGGACATTCTGCACAGTGGTGGGTTGCTTCCCAATTTCAGTAAGGTAGAAATTATATCTCCACTAAAACCTGGTAAATCTAGCAGTTGAGTTGAGAACTACCGACCGATAGCTCTATTCAGCGTATTTTACAAACTCCTCGAAAGACTCATACGCAATAGAATTGCCGTTAGCATTCTGAGTCACATACCTATGGATTGAGCAGGCTGGCTTTAGGCTCTAGAGAAGCTGTGCAGATCAGGTGTTAGCTCTTACTTCCTACATCGAAGCGGGCTACCAGCTGGGTTTCAAAACATCTGACACAATTTGAAGGGAAGGTAGGATATATAACTTGATGAAAGTCATCCCATGCCAACAAACTATCTGCCTGATAAGCAATATGCTAAACAATAGAACTTTCCAAATAATTATGGATGAAATGGCTAGCAGACTACGATCGCTAGCTTATGGCGTTCCACAGGGCTTGGTTCTCACTTCATTGTTATTTAAGATGCAGATCTCGGATGACCTGGGGCTGGCCACACCCAGCTGGAATTTTGAAAGGACATCAGATACACCAACCAGCGACATGTACATTCTGAGTGATTACTTTAAACTAACCAACAAAATGGTAAATAATTAACTGAACGTATATTTCAACAACAAACTTTTACGCCCTAATAGACATCCGAAATACTTTGGAGTTACCCTGGACAGGACGGTCTCATTCAATCAGCACCTCTCGACTATAGTGGCCAAGCTCTGAACAAGAAACAATGTGATACGAAAGCTATGGGGGGCGGAACAAGTTGGGGTGCAACAACACAACAACAACTTAACAGTGCTCGGCTTAACCGAAACTGGTCGAATAGCCTGCATGTGCACAAGGTTAATGTCTAACCCAAACTAATGGCAATACGGCTGATCTTTTGGCATGCCGAGACCAACATAAACTCACTGGCTCCCGGTCCTGAGTACTATCTCTTCCCCGCCGATAGGGGATCCAAGAATTTTCCAGAATAAACACAAACACTAATTTACCCTGACTGCAATAGAACATGGCTAAAATCCAGATGCCCTCCTTTAAGAACAAGGCAGCTTTTAGAACCAAAAAGCTTCGCCTTGCTGAGAAAGTGAAATGATGATTATTTCAAATATATCCCATCTGTAGTCGCTATAGAGCCTCCAGGATTTTATCTGCACATGTAAACCTCATCAATGGGGAAAGCTCCCCGCCCGAATATGCCACTGTGGAGCCGAGTTCCAAGCCAATGGAATGCAATCTATGGGCATACCTCCAGTTCTTCCAGGCAACAGTACCAGCAGCTGATTATATTAATAATCTTGATTTGAAGTTGTAAAATTGTAATTATGTGTATTGCTAATTGTACAGGGTGGCCCGTTTAAGAGGGGCCTATACCTTATCTCGAAAACTACGGGGGTTGGAAAAAAAAATTAAATACAAAAGTTGTTCCTAGTAAAATGATCTTTATTTTTTTTGTATTGTTTTAATCGTCACTTTTTTATATACAGGATGGTCAAAGAAAGTTACACTTTTTTAAATGAAACGCCCTATATTTTATTACATTTTTGGACTCTACTTAAAATTCTAAGCATATTTGATGTATGATGTTATACCTCTAGAGTTAGTAGTTTCACAGATATAAACAGTTGAAAATCGGTACTTTGACTACTTTTCACCTTGGTAGCAAGAAGACCATTAGAGATGGAGTAAAATTAATTTCACATTCCTATCTTAACTTTTCAAGAGCTATTTGACGGTACTAATTGGCAGGTGGTACCATGGGTACCAAATCTGGTACCTCTGTAGGTACCATCAGTTAGCACCATCAGATAGCTCTTGGAAAGTTAAGTTAGGAATATGGAATTCATTTTACTCCATCTTTAATGGTCTTCCTGCTACCAAGGTGAAAAGTAGCCAAAGTACGGATCTTCAACTGTTTATAGCTGTCAAACTACTAACTCTAGAGGTATAACATCATACAACAAATATGCTTAGAATTTTTAGTAGAATCCAAAAATGTAATAAAATATAGGGTGTTTCATTTAAAAAAGTGTAACTTTCTTTGACCATCCTGTACATAAAAAAGTGACGATTAAAATAATACAAAAAAAATAAAGATCATTTTATTAGCAATAACTTTTGTATTTAAATTTTTTTTTCAACCCTCGTAGTTTTCGAAATAAGGTATAGGCCCCTCTTAAACGGGCCACCCTGTACCATACGATAAATAAAAATAGAACAAGGAAAGTTACTTTGTATCGATTACCTACTGCAAAACCTGCCCACTTTGCCTATAGGGTTCAGCTTGAGTGTTGCCGCGTTGCGTAATTATTTGGCACTAGTTTTGTGTCCTCCTGACAAGCAGTTTTCAAAACTAAAGAATACAATGAACCATTTGGTGCCAAGTCTTCGAAGAGTAGCATCCAGATTTGCCAAAAAATCAACAATAAATTTGCATTATTATTGTCGATTTTTTTCATAATTCCAAACTTGTCAATAAAGTTAAAACAAAAGGTTTCTGTGTTACGAATATTTATCTGCTAAGGACGCAAGAAGTTCGGGATGGACGTGAGTGGCGAAATCGACAACACCTTGCAAAGGAAAGAAAAGAAGCAAACGGTTCAGCAATAAGCAGGGTAAAAGACAACGCTTAATATAAACCCTAAAAGCCATTAAAGTAAAAGAACTTAAATAATGAATGCTCAACAAGTAGGCTGAGGAAATATTGAGGAAGTAAATAGGAGAGGTGAAGAGAAAGAGAGAGCAATTAAGGATGAAAATGATCAATAAAGTATAAACAATTTAAACGAAACGATTAAAAATGATGCGTTAAATGAAGATTTTTAGCAAGAGCTTAATGACGTAAATAATTTTCATTAAAGCTTCGCTCGGTACAGTAGACAAATATACCGAATGTTAATGTATATGTTGCAGGGATATGATGAAAACGGGAATTTGATCATATCACACACACAACACAATTTACTTTTTCTTCGCTGTCAATGATGTAATTAACAATACAGATGTTTTAACTGTTGACTTAGGTGTTGAAGGGTTGTCGTTAATTAATTCAGCTGCTGGTACATGATCTGAAGCAGAAGTCAGGTTGTTAATTAATTGAGCTACTGGTAGATTATATGACGTTGAGGTGGTGTTGTTGGTTAATTTAGCTGTTGATAGATCATTTGAAGTTGAATCATTGAAGTTAATAAATTCATCTGCTGGTTGATCATCTGAAGTCGTCGTTGCTCTCTTGACCTGTTGTTGGTAAGGTATCTAATATTAAGGTGTAGTCTGCTCTTTTAGAAGGTGATCCAAGTCCTTTTAAGTAACAAGCTTTTCAAGCAACTCTTTTGAAATGTGAGAGGGATTGGTGTCCTGTTTTGGTTCTGTTCCAAATACCGCTTTATGGGGTGATCGTTTAATAGTACGATGACAAGAAGAATTTTTCTAAACCTGAACCATCCACACACAACACAATTTACTTTCAATGGCTACCCCTCTGATGCAATTAACAATACAGATGTTTTAACTGTTGACTTAGGTGTTAAAGCGTGGTCGTTAATTGACAGAAGCCACGTTGTTAATTAATTGAGCTGCCGGTTAATCGTACGACGTTGAGGTGTTGTTGTTGGTTAATGTAGCTGTTGATAGATTATTTGAAGTTAAAGCATTGAAGTTAATAAATTCATCTGCTGGTTGATCATCTGAAATTGAAAAGTCGTCGTTGCTATCTTGAACTGTTGGTAAGACATCTGATATTATTGTGTAGTCTGCTCTTTTAGAAGCTGTTCCAAGTCTTTTAAGTAACAAGCTTTTCAAGCAACTCTTTTGAAATATGAGAAGATTGGAGTCCTGTTTTGGTTCTGTTCCAAATACCGCTTTATGGAGTGATCGTTTAATGGTACGATGAAAAGAAGAGTTTTTCTAAAACTGAACCATGAAACGACCTAGAGCCCAATTTTTGTATCATTCTCAATAGGCCAAGCACGTAACATAGTTTCTACATTTTGATTTGATCGCTCAACAGATCTTTGGCTTGCTGGATGTTTAGGCCTACCATTTACAATTTTGCATGTTTGTCACATGGTTGTTAATTCTTGTATGACAGTCAGTCGTAAACTCACGGCCGTTGTCACTTTGAAGTATATGAGAACAACCTACTTCCAGAAAGATTTTTAATAACTCTATTGCTACTTTTGCTGCACTTTTCAAAGACAATCGTCGCAGAAAGCTGAATTTGGTCGCGTGATCTTGGCAATAAAGCAGCCATTTGTAATTTCTGTCTGAGGTCCACTGTAAGTTAATTAAATCGATTTGACCACGATGGTTAAAGTCGCTGGACACAATTAGGCGAACGACGTTTCCTGTTCCTGGAATTTTTTTTCTTAGATTGACATACCGTGCGCTGTTTCTAAAACTCGAGTATAACCGAAGTTAGTATTAAGTATCTGCATGGATTTCAGGCTATACAGCATTTTATCACTGCGTCCATGGCCAGTTGACTGATGTGTTTCTTGAAGTATGTGATAATATCCTTCCGTAGGCATTATTTTTACAACTGGATCGGAGTCAGACTTTCTCTTCAAAATCAAGGTTTTTTTTAGTACCTACTTCCATCAAATAATATTTTTTTCTATAATAGTACTATTTATTTGTCCGTTGGAGTTTAAGTATTGATGCACATTTAAATTGTTTAATGGCTGTCGTAGCTTCTGCTATAATTTAGCGAGTCGACAACGGTTTTTCATGCCGATCGTTCAAAAATGTTCTAATTTTCGAACTTATTATTAGACTTCCTACTTTAAGTCAAATAACATTTCTATTTGGAGCCGGCCGCATATATTTTATTCTTAAGGATCATAACGAGTCCTATCGCTTGACGAGTCCTGGGTTGCGCGCGCATCACAATGTGCACATAAACACATTTCTGACAAATAGATATCTTTATGGTCCAGGGGATTGCTTTCAGTGGCACTCGTGGCTCAGTGGTTAAATGCTGTGTTTCTGATACGGTGGCCCGGATTCGATACCAGTGGCAAGACATGCTTTTTTTTAAGGTTATGTTTGTAAAACGTTTTTTTTCTTGATTTTGGGCATGCCTTGGGTTAGTTTCGTTTGGTTGCGACCCGGAGCGAGCGGAGGGCATTACATGAAGTGAAAAAAATTCAAATGTAAACGTAAACAATGTGATGCGCGCGCAGCCCAGGACTCGTCAGGCGCTAGGACTCGTTAGGACCTTTAAGAATAAAATATATGCGAGCCGGAGGGAGGCGGTGAGGCCTTAGACCATTGAAGGTGTAAGAATGGGGAAGAGGAGCATGGTAACAAGCGCGACGCAGTGCTGTGCAGGTCTAGATTCGTTATTTTCATCATTTCACTAAAACGATTTCGGGAGTTGATCAAATCACTTGATTTTATTAGGAAAATGATAAAATAGAGTTGTCGTTTTAACATATTCCGTGAATTGATCATCTCTCTTAGGGATTTGACCAAGTCCCCGTTTTTATCATATTCCTATGACATATACACTTACAGGCATAATATGATACACATTCAGCAATTTTTCGTGGATTAATTAAGCACATATTTGCCTGTAAAGTTCAAAATCGGTCAAATTCACCTAGGACAAAAACAAAGGGTTTATCGATAAATAGTTGCGGTATTGATTTTATCGTTATTAACGAGAGGAAGCTAGTATTATAAAACTGCTTTATTACACAACTTTACAAGTGTAAATCAATTTAATTATCTAATTCCAAATGTTTCATTATTAGCTCGGTTGCGTTTAATTAAACATGAAAATTCACAGGATATTGCTGTAATTATTTCCAGATAAATATGCAGCGCACATATTTCCATGTAATTCAAATTGATAAACACACAAATTTTAATTCTAATTGAAGATATTTCAGTGTTAAATATAAATGAAATGTCTATATGACCTTAAAATAATTTGTTTTCTGCTCGAAATTGATGAAACAATATAGGTTCACTATTGGCTTTATTCTGTATTTATTTAAAAAAAAATACGTTAATGGTAACTCTGACAGATCTCAAAGGACAACTAAACACTACATCACAAAATATTTTCTAAATTATCGCCAAAAAATAAAATGCTATTTTTCTAAAATTGTGCGCCAGCAGGAAGGTACGGAACGCACTAGTGCACTAATGTACGTATTCCCGTGTAATCAATGTTGTATTTGCATGGTAACCATAGAGTTGTAACATGTAGGTAGATATTCGTCCAAACTATAATCAAAGAGTATATAATGTAAAGAGAAGACAGCCGGCGAATTTCCTTTGATCTTTCGTCAGCCGTTTCAATGACCTCGTCCCTTTAACTCGGAGATATCGCGACGTTGCCGGATGTAACTTTTTATAAAGTCGGGCGATGTTGACGTCAAGTCAAACAAGATGGCGAATAATCGATTTCATCACAGTGGGTCGAAATAACGAAAATGAGGACAAAATTTACTAAATATCTAATACTTTCTGCTAGGATAAAATTTTATATCCAGTGATTTTCATTCAAATTCTCTGAATTTGTTTAAACTTTTGCATTTTCTTAAAATCTCAGTGCTCAACTTATTTTAATTTAAAAATGTGATAAAATTTAGTTTTTTAATGTTTCCGGCGAATTTTTATTAAAATTTATTCAGGACGTCTAAAAGATTTAATTAATCAAATAAGAATTTCCTTCAGTTTAAATTAAAAAGGTGTAATCAATATTTTTCGATTATTTTAAAGGAAAGTTTCAATCAAAACATAGAGGGGATAAACTCTTAATATGTAGATAAACCAACGGAAAAGTAAATTCTCTTCGAATCTCACTTTAAAGCGTCGCGCAAACCAGAGCGATGGCGGGCGCGGTGGGGGTCGCGGTGGTGGTGGTGGTAAAATACTGTACGTGTATTTGCCTGATCGCTTCTGTTTGCGGTCTTTAATTAACTTACACGCACAGTATTTTACCGCCACCGCCACCGCGCCCGCCACCGCTCTGGTTTGCGCGACGCTTTAAGCTTCATATTCACTTCCGCAAATTTCGCCTTTTTTGACAGTTGTTGATTCTTCGCGCGAATGTAAGTTTTGGTCCATACTCATTGACGCGAAATTTCGTCGGCGAATATTTGCTAAAAAGTTCAAATTGTTTTAACTTTTTTGCGAATTTATACTTTTAGTGGAATAGGTTTTATAGGTTAGGTCCAAGTACCGGATGATGTAAGCAGGTTAGTAATATATTTTTAAGTCTAGAATGAGCCCAAATAATCTCATTTCCGCAACTAAATTGCGAAAATCGCATTTTAAAAATATATATCTAACCGAAAATTTTCTTTTTTGGAGTCATTTTGCTGGTGTGTATTTCGTAGTTTTAGGATAATTATCAAAAGAACCCAAGCGGAACAATAATATCTCCACCGAAAAAAATTATAATTAATATTATTATCCAATGGTCAAAATATCTATTCTACAATTTAACTAATGAACCCAGTAGTAGGGTGTAGATTAAAAGTAATTTTGACTTTGCCTCCCACTTCGATGTCACAAGCTGAATTTTTCAGGGATGAAAGTACATTATAAGTTAAACCTTATTCCGGAGGTAATACAAAATTAGACTGTGCAAAAGGGCGCTATCATCAAAAATCGAGATATTGATACCACCGTATTGAGAAAAATATAGTTATTTTTTTGTCCAAAGCACAAAAAGTCTTTGTAGGGAATATTTCTTTATAATTAAAAAAAGAAAAATCATTTGCATTAGCCCTTATGGCCGAAAAGAAATATTGAAGCGAAGAGAAAAAGTACCGCAAAACTTAAATAATATAATATAAGTCTTGTACCTATTTTTTCTCATTGCTTCAATATTTCTTTTACGTGAATAACTAATATAGCATAGCTTGTGCCAAATTACTTCGTCGTATTTATTACTAATTTTAGCATCTGAATGACTTTTTGAATTGTTTCATTAATAATATCAATACTATATCGAATCTTGTTTGCACCAAGAAAAGTAGAAAAAGTTCTTTTTCTACCTCCGTGCGTAAAATACTGACTTTACTCACCCTATAAGATTCGTAAAATAGGCCCTTTTAATGTGCAATGCGTAAAGTTAGTTATTTTACGCACTAGTGCCTAAAGTAAATCTGACATGTTTTTTGACGTTTAGTACAGTGCGTAAAATATAATATTTTATGCACTAGTCCGTAAAATAATTTATTTTACGCACTAGTGCATAAAGTAATTTAACATTATTTTAGTTTTTTCATATATTTTTGGCTAATAGAAACAAATTTGTATGCTACTCATTTGTAAAGACCTAACCTTTTTTTATTCATGGGATATATAGGACATTATTCATGAAATATGTCTAGAGTTCTCCGCAAAATCCAAATATGCAATAATATATGGGTGTTCAATTTAGGAAATATATAACTTTGTTTAATCCCGCATTTATGAGACACCCTATATACAACAGTGCTATGCCATAAAAAATTTCACTTCATCCCCTTTATTTTTTGTATTGAACGTTTTTTTCTGAGAAAGTTAAAGGGGGGGTCCATTTATAGTGAAACACCCGGTACTTCCATCACTGAAAAATTCAGCTTGTGACAAAAAAGTGGGAGGTAAATCGTTTTCTAGAGCGAATATATTAACACATACACTCTACTACAATGCCTGAAAAGAATAAACAAATAAATATAGCAAAGCAGTCAAGAAATTTGATGTGAATTCACAATTATGGTGGAATTCGTAAAAAAAATTAAATTTTTCTCCGCGAATAATTTTAAAGCTGAAAATGACAGTTTATGTCAAAAAAGGCGAAGTTCGCGAAAGTGAGTATGAACATTACCTCCTATAACTGGGCCAACTAGCTAATATTAAAATTAGCAGTGACGTCAACCTAAGTGGTCTATACTTTTTTGCCATAGGAAAAGCATTAAGAGGAGCCAAGAGGAGCCCAGGAAAAGTATTAATTATTTTGTCGCGCCTACTTGCGTATTTAACGTTGATTGCCACGCTGGGCCACTGGAATGTCAATTTCCATCCGCCATCTTCGATATATTCTGTATCCAGTGCTGCCAGATTGGGCGCTTTGTCACAATTTGGGCTACTTCTCACTGTAGTTTGCCACAAATTATTTTTCAAAGAAACGTAAAATATTTGTCTTGGATTACAATTAACAATATATTAGATACTTAATGTAAAAGTTTGCTTTGGTATATAATAGTATAGTTATATTAAATATAAATAAATATTTAAAATCCGAAAAGTAAATATATAAAAACCGGAAAGTGAAGCATAACGGCATCAAAACCTTTAAGAAAATAAACGTTGCTTAGCAATAACCTAATTATTTTGTATAAATATTTAGTTAGTTCCATTTAAAAACATAATTTCAAATGTCATTCAACAAATGCTGTAAAAATTAAAGTCCAAATAAATATACCTTAAATAGTTTACATCCCAAATAATGCATGAAACTAACTCTAAATCAGGCAACACTGCCTCCTGTCAGTTGGCGTACTTTCGACGTTCGACTGGCTTCTTTATTATTGTTCTGTTCGATTTTGATTGGTTGCTGTTAATTTCTTTATAATATCAGTACTTTAGTATATTTAAATTTATGTGAACAATGCTATGCGGTGGAAACTAGCCGAAAAGACCTAAAGTTCATGTTTTTAGCTTTCCAAAATGTTTGGACTGTAATAAGAGTTTATTTTGTGCTCGTTCATTGTGTTCAGCAAGTTTATAAAATTTGTTCCTGTTAGCTAATTTTGGGGTAAGTGATATTTAGTGTAATTGTGCCTCATAAAGGCTGTAATGCAATGTTTGCAATATGCCCTCAGTGGTCAAAAAACTTCATGAACTAAAACGAGACAAAATATTAAAAGATTGGTATTCCCTTAGTTTAAAGGCTCTTTTTCCATCATTTATAGAAAGGCAAAATGTTAAATTAGCTCTCAAAATATTTAATCCTTTTATTATAGAGGCTCTGAAAGGTTTTCTTAATAATTTGCCACATTCACAAGACACAGCAGAGCATCTGAAATGCCAGTTAATCACTTATTTAAGTGTATACTGCTGTCATATTACTTAAAAAAAATTAAGTTGTGAATTTTGCAAAGAAAATTTAACTTTAAATGAACCTTGTGTTGTAGAAGATTCTTACAATTTCATTAATTCCTTAAGTCGTGGTGTTCTTTTATATCCTCGTGAACAAGTAGTGGACGTAGTTTCAACAGCCTATATTATATTTAAAAAACTGATTAATGAGTTCGAAGACAAATTTTTGGATATTAACAATAAAAAGTATTTTCTTTGTGAGCTGTTGTTAAACTATCTAAATCAAAACAGCCTTTTGACTCCTTTTGAAAATTGTAAAAATCACCTAAAAATTGATGTTTCAAAAATTTTTCTTTGCAGCATTTCAAATACACTTCTTTCTTAATAATTATTGTTCTAAATATAATCATAACCTTTTGGGTAAAAAGAAGAAAAGGAAACTGGAGTCTTTTAATAAATAAATATTAGACCCCAATAATATACCGAGTAATATACCAAATCTAACATAAAAAAGTACATTACTACATTACTATTATCTATTATGACACCTTTATACCATCGTGACATTTTACCACCTATCTATTAAATAGATTGATGGTATCTAGTTTCAGTTTATCAAAATAGGTAGATTGTATTTTGATAAACTGGATATTCAAAGGTTTTTGCTTTGAAATTTCGTTTTCCTTTAACAAAAATCAAATGAGGCACGTCTAAAGGCTGTTCATGACTCGCAGCCTTGTTTTAACCGGAAGCTCTTAAATATTATTTATGTATGCAGAAAAAGGTAAGTAAACTGCAATTTAATTTTTGATTTAAAAAAAATGAGTAATACACATTATCAGTCATAATAGTCGTGCTTAAAGTAATATCAGCTTGTAGGAGGCATTGTATTAGGCCAATTACGTTTCAAACTACATATAAAAAAAGATAAATTTACAAAACACAAGTTTTTGTTATAATTTTTCGAGATTTTTGCAGCTAAAATGTCTACTTAACTGTGAAATTTTAATAGAAATTGCACATTTCAATATATGCCTGTAAATAAGTTAAGACCACTTTTGATGACGTCACGCGCCAGCCGTCTGGCCTAGTTGTAGGAGGTATTGGTATGAAGCTTAATTATTAGAGTAGAATTTTCTGAATATTTAGTAATAAAATTAAAACAATTAATGTTTTATCAGAAATCCGAGGATTTTTTGAGAAAAGTCATGAAAAATGCATGTATTGTAGGTAAGCAAAATTTTACCGAGTGATTGTTAAAAGATTCTATTAAATGAATTGTGTTACATATCATAATTAAAGTTTACACACCTAATTTCAATTACACAATATGAATTAAAAAACTAAACCAAACGTCTCCCTAATAAATCTAAACTTGACCTTTTCGAGATATATTTAACCCACTGTGTTGGCTGATCGTCCTTGTCTGACGATTGTGTCCGATAACATACGAGGCGCCCTTTAAGTCGGAGTTCTCATCTATCCCTCTCTAATTTGATTGCTCTGTCATACTGTCCTCTCTTTACATTATATACTCTTTGCTATAATCGTGAATAAAATAGCACGTTACTAAAGACACGGTGACATTTTCATTATTGTTTTTCATTTCATTATTTTAGGTATATAAATAATATTATAGAAAATAAAGAATATCAATAACTTTATAATTTGATTAAGTTGGATTTGCGGGTAGCAGACCGAAAGAGTAGAAAGAAAACGAAAAGAGTAGTAAGAGATTTTTGACATTGACATTGACATTATATAAGCGCTTCGCCGATGGTACATTGAATCATCCTATTGGAGAAATATGTCATGTTAATTACCGTTTAAGAGAGGTCCTACACGAAAATATTATTTTGTTGTTTTAATACTCGCATCTGTATTCCAGTAACATGGTCTCCGTTATATACTTCTATAAATCAAAACGACTTTAAAGCAACGGTCCCTTCAAATATGGAATTTAATTATGACAAGCGAGCGTGGCTGCAAGCAGACTTAACAGTCTATTAGGCAGGGGAAATGGTTCGAGAAACTCGCTCTACATTTACCCTGACATATAGCCAGGCCGCAATCGGTAACGAAATAATTTTACATTTTATACTGTAGTCCCATATGGACTACATCGATTTGTTTTCTTATTTCAATGGAATTTCAAGGAATCGCGAGAAAAGTCGAGTATAAAAAACAATCTATGAACTATCTCTTTTACCAAAGTACTGCTTAGCAATGTCACACTTGTACGGACTTATATTATTTGATCATTATGAATACACTTTTATCACTATTGAACATATCAAGTCTAAAGATGTTTATTCACTATTTAGAGGGATATCGTTATTATGATCGCGAGTAGTTTTGTTACACCTTACATATTACATAACCTTGTTTTTATTTTTTTTTGTTTTCAGCTATTTAGGCCAAAACCAGATTTACCTCCTGAACTAAATGATTTTTTGACCGATGTTCAGCACCACAAGAAAGATTTTGCTTTCATCCGAAACGTTGCTAAAAATCAAAGAAAGTATGAACAAAGTTACAGGGAGAATCATCAGTTATTCGCTGATGATATAGTAAGAATTATTATTTCTATTACGTTCAGTTAATTATTACATATTGTGTATTCATCTTAAACATTTCTACCTCGTTTTTTTTTAACGAATTATACGACCCGAGCCGTAGGCGAGTGTCATAATGAATGAGATTTTCCTAATAGTCATTAAATGTAAGTTGCATATACTATTTTTTCTTCAACCGTGAAAGTATCGAAGCAGCAGTCATACGGGACGGTCGTGCTTCCGTTCTTTCGTTGGCTTCGCCGGTATTTGTATTGATATTCTGTTTTGTTCCGATATCGTGTCGACGTGCTAGTTTACGCTTTCCTGTTTGACTAAAATTAACCTTGTCTAGCTGCTATTGACCTTTACCTTTATTTAAGATTATTGAACCTCAACTTTACGGCGTGCTAACTTTCGCTGGGCGTGTATTCCTGGTTAATTTATATTAATTTATAGTTTTGTTTTGTTATTGGTTCTTGTTTAGACAAACTTGACTTTGTTCAGCTGCCATTGACTTTTATCTAAAATCATTGAACACTAATATCGAAATGGCTGAGCTTAAGTGTGATTCCTGCCAGAGAATCGTCGCAGAAAAAGGATAAATATAAACTTCGCTGAAGTAGGGAGTGTCGCCGGAATTTTTGTATGACCTGTACTGGGCTGGATGAGGCAACAACAAAGGTGCTTTACCAACAAAAGTACCACAATATTAGATTTTTCTGCAGTGACTCTCCTACGTTAAAATATCATCACGACAAGGCGTCACACCTACAAGGATCGCAGGAAAATAGAAAATGTCGAAGCTCTGGGAACATATCTAAAGAAGAACAATGATCTTCTTCCAATCACTTCTGAAATTTACGACACCATGAGTAGCCATGACTTCAAATGGAAAATTTTATACCAAAAAATAGATGACATTCACAGCCTCCATACCAGATTCTCTGATAATAGACATTAAACTTTATCATTCGATTAAGGAAATGAAGCAGGATATATTCAATCTGTCATCTGTTTTTATGGACAATCATGATGAGTGTGTTAAAGTTCAGATTCACGACTCATCAAAAGAAGAGTTATTGAGGATAGTTTATTCAGATTGTTTAACTTTAGATATTTCAAACAAAATTCAGAAATTGCAGAATAGTTGTATGAGGTTTGCTTATAATATATCTTTTAGATCCCATATAACCCCTTTTTTAAATGAATATCAGATATTAAACATGAAGAATCGAAGAAAATGTCATATATACAGTTTTATTTTTAGAATTATAAGCTCTGGACAACCGCCATACCTAAAGGATTTATTTTCAAGATCCAACCATCACCATAATACAAGAAATATTCGAACTAACTTTTTAATGCCTCAGCACTGTACCAACCCAATGCATAAATCATTTAGTGTCGTTGCCGTACAAATGTGGAATAACTTGCCAAATCATGCTAAAATATTAACTTATTATACATTTTCAAAATTTATTAAACATTTTCTTCTAACTGAACAGTTTTTGTAGTTTCTGTTTCGTTTTTCTTTTTGCAATTGCTTTGTGTTTGGAGATACTGGTCTGAAAAAGTATAACATTATTTAATATTCGATACTGAAAGTGATAATATATCTTTTGCGCTCCCCCCTCTTTCCAGCCTGCCCTATAGTCGAGTCGCCATGTTGTATTTTCTTTCAAATATTCTATTTATTTTTCATTGTTTTTTTTATTATTTTATCATCTAGTTTTTATTTATCTATTTAGGATTATTCCACGTAGATGCTTGCGTATCTACGCTATCGGTTTTTATAATCGCGAGGTAATTCCTTTTACCACAAATATTTTTTATATATGTGTAGATTCCTAAATGTATTAGTTTGGAATTATTTATTTTGTTGGTAATAAACTTTTTTTGAATTTGAATTTGAATGGGCGATATGCGAAAAAGTGTAAATCAAATGGCACTCACGATAGAAAAGTTGGCTGCCAAAGAAAAGCCAATTATTAGGAGTAACCCACCAACAGTAAAAAATCGATTTCGATTCAGACCAACCATACAGATAACCATGACACAGTGGTTATTACTTCTCCTAAAGTCATTACTTCTCCTAAAGTCATTGCTCCCACACCTCGCATATCTTCCATAAAAGAAGACTAGCATTATGTAGTAGTATCCAAGATCCCACCTCCTTAGCAAACCAGATTGCACACTATGCCAAAGAAAAACGGAACTACTAACTTTATCCGATGCTTTCCAATGCTAAAGAATAAGGACTGTTTACACTCCGATTTCAAGGTTGGTATGCAGAAAAAAAGCCACCTAAAGCAGGTTAAGGACATAAGTATGTGGCCGCCGGGTACTGAAATAGTCATTGCCAATTCATCTTTAACACCCTTAATTAAATGTATCACCGCCTGCAGCAAGGTATCAACATTTTGTACCAGATACTTTGGACTGCTGACTCAACATGTGTACATATACCTGGAGGGGTGAGGTTTGTTGGGGTTGGCTCTGACCGGGAAGCTTTGGCTGCCTGTAAGTCTCTTGCGCTAGAGAATTTGGAGGTTGTTGTGGAGAAAAGTGCGAAGAGTGATAGTGGGCTGGATATGGACCCGATGACTCCATCTATAGTGCGGCTGTCACGGATGCGGCTAATGGACGTTATTTGCTGGCTAGCCTGAGGGACCCCTCCATATTAACGGCTGTTCGGCTGTTCCTTGCCTATCTCCATGACCAACCCTCCAGTGTGTGTTTTGAAGGGCACACCAACACTAGCATCAAATTAGCTCTAGCTTCGGAGGGACTTCCTAGTAACGTGGACTCCTTGCGTAAGTTATACTACGCTTCCACGACGCCTACGGTATTGGTTCGGCTGAGGTTGAAACGGATCTCTCTGCCTGCAGGTCTTTCTTTTCATCGGAGAGACTTCAACACCTTCAGAAGGTTAGGGAAAGTCATAGCAATTATTTTGCTACTGGTTCTCCGATTAGAGGGTAGAATTTTTAGGTAGATTGACGCTAACAGAGGATCAAGCACCCTCTGAAAAATTGGATGACGGCAAGCTTAGTGTTTTTCTCATTAATATTCAGTCGTTCAGACACAAAACTGATAAATTATTTCTTTTATTAGAAGAGCTTAATTTTCGAGAAATCATTGCCATAACTGAACATTGGTGCTTAACAAAAATTATACTACAGTAACTAGATTTAATAGAATTAATTTATCTCATGGAGGTACTATGATAATGTCTACTAACAACGACTTTTCGATAGTGACTAAATTCGATAATTTATTGTGTGAGAAAGTATATTTGTTTGTATTTACAGAACACCAGACGCTGACATGCATATATTCAGTCAAAGATTACTGAGCATGCTTGAGTCCCTGCCTTTAAAAAACAAATTAATTTTGTGAGGCGACATTAATGTTGACTTTTCCGCCTCTGTGTATGCTACTCAAGAATCCCTTCGATCATAAACCTTTAGGTTTATGCTTCGATCCATTTTCGATTCTTTTGGTATAATCATGCATATTACCTCACCAACTAGAATAACTAAAACTAGTTCTATACTATAGACTATGTCGTGTTATCTTTTGATCCAGAATTTATTGACTGTGCTGTTTTTAACTCGGGTTTCTCTGATCATAAGGCAGTATTAACAGAATTTTAGGTAAAATCCAAATGCTAACTTGCTTCACGCAAATTGTGCCGTATTTTTTCGGACAGAAATTTTCTAAATTTCAAGCACCTATGCCTAACAACTGACTGGGTTGTCCTCTTTGATGATGTCGATACCGAATTTTCTAGATTTGTAAAAGATGTATCTACTCTGGCGTTAAAATCCTTTCCGCTGCGAACATCTCACCTAAAAAAATACTCGGACAGCGTCTTCTTGCACGATTACGTAAATCTTTATAGAAAAGTCTATCACAAAACTATAAAAGCTACCAAGGACATTTATTATAATGAGAGGCTGGCTAAATCCAGTGACGTTGCTAAAGAATCATGGTCCATTGTGAATGACTTAAGAAATAAGGCTTCGTCCTCTAGCACAATCGCTAATCCACCTGAGAACCTAAACAATTACTTTGTAAATGTGGCTGAAGATTTAATAAACACCATAACTCCTTCTCATGATCCACTTTCATATCTCTCTAATGCTAATGTGAATTTACACAGTTTCTGCTTTACGCCTGTAGCATTTGTTGAGCTTCGCAGCACAATTAAAGACATTAATGGGCTTACTTTGACAATGTTCTCAAACCTACCGGAATGCACATTAAACCATTTTACTACTTTAAATAATAAGTCATTCCAAAATGGGGTTATTCCAAACTGTCTTAAGACGGCAATAATTATTCCTTTGCATAAAGGAGGAGATAAAGACCAAGCTTCGAACCATCGCCCAATTGCACTCCTTCCCACATTATCAAAGATCATTCAAAGATTGGTTAAAAAGGCTTCTATCTTTTCTCTCTAAATCTAAAATACTTACAACCCATCAATTTGAATTTTTAAGTAACAAATGCATAAATGATGCTATGTTTTCCCTCTTTAATTATGCTAGTAATTGAAACAGTGTTTCTGATTTTCACTAATTTTTAAATTTATTCACACAACATGTTTCGTTGCACGGTAACTTGACAAAGAACCGTGCAACGAAACATGTTGTGTGAATAAATCAAAAAATTAGTGAAAATCAGAAACAGTGTTTCAATTACTAGTATATCATGGATTTTCATCAAGTAACGATCGACTGAAATTCATCTTTAATTATGCATACTCCAACCTGAACAACCATCACTCTACAGCAAAAATGTATTGTGATTTCGTTAAAGCTTTCGATTGTGTAAATCATAATATCTTAATTAACATATTGCAGTACTATGGATTCAGAGGAGTGCCTCTCGAATAGTTTAAGTCGTATCTTAACAACACCAGTCACCTTGTGAGGGTTGATACGTCGAAGTCTTCTTGCAAACCAATAGATTGTTGAGTACTCCAGGGTTCAGTACTAGGCCCTATTTGGTTTCTGCTGTTTATCAACGACATTGCTTCACTTGGAGCAACCCGGATATTACGGCGCTTCACAGAACTGTATCTAATGACTTAATCACCATTAAATCATGGTGCGATTCTAATCTCCTGTGACTCAACGTTTCTAAAATCAAAGTTTTATCATATAAAAGTACGTTGCAATCTTTTGTACTTAATAACACCACTATTGACGTCGTTGAATCTGTGAAATTCTTAGGGCTTGTTGTGGACAACCATTCAAAGTGGGCCTTGCACATCGATGCCTATTCAAAAAAAATAAGTTCTGCCTGTTTGGCGCTAAGAACTGTTTACAGGGAGCTTAACGTGTCAACTGCTAGAACAGTTTATTATGCCCTTTTTGAGTCGCACCTCCGATACGCCCTTTCATTCTGGGGTACGTGTTGTGCGTCTCAATTTGAGCGCATATTCAAACTACAAAAGAGAGCTGTTCGATACCCACTGAGACTAAACAGTAGAACTCACTGCCAGGATTTCTTTAAAAGATTTAAAATATTAACTCTTCCTTCCTTGAATTGAATCCGCAAGCACGTATCTGCTATTCCAGATAGGCCATCTCACAACTATCTACTTAGGAATACGGAGCATGATCTTTCTTTGCCAACCCCACGCTCAGAGTTAGTTAAGCTCTATACTGTACAATGCAAATAAATGTACAATTATCTGCCATTTGAAATGAAGTCAATAACATATTTTCGCGCATTTCGCATAGCTTTGAGATCATACTTACTGGAGAGAGCCTTAAACGCAGTAAACGACTTTTTTATTAATACTTAACTTTAAGCATCTTACACACTAGTTTAATAATTTAGTGCTTAATGTTTGGTGTTTAGTGTTTAGGATTTGATGGTAAATATTTTGATATTTGATATTTTATATAATATTGTGACCACGTACAATTTGCACAATTGTATAAAGTTTAGTTAGTTTAGTTTTTCTTTATCTTTTTATTGTATGTTTCTATTAGTGTTTTTATATGTTTTATATGTTTTGTACCCTAGCTCTAGCTTTGTCTACAAATTGTAAAACTTTTTGACAATAAAGCATCTTGTTATTATTTTTATTATTATTATTATTATTATTATTATTATTATTATTATTATTGTTATTATTATTATTATATTATTATTGAAATTTTTGTACAATTTTCAGGTGTAAAAGCTAACAATTCTCTTAATGTACAAAAATGTGCTCGTTGCTAGGCAAAACGCTTAATCCTAGGCTTAAAATTTAAGCCTATATTCTACTTTTAATACTAGGATTAAAAGTAGTAGTTGCATTAATTGAGCTCTTAAATTAAAATTTCAAGAAAAAAAACAATGCCTCTTCCTAACATAATAAAATAAACTAATTGGGCTACCTAAATTTATTTGTTTATATTGATATTAAATCCACAGTTGGAACAATTATTGCAAAAATTGAAAACATCACCGAAACATCACTATCAATTTTGGAATAAGTCAAAAGATTTTCACTAATTTTAGAACAGTTTAAAATATTGTCAGTAAATGTTAATTAAATATATCTGAACAGAATGTTGTATTTTCTTTGTCAGGCTGCAATATATTTCTGGCAGTATTGTCTTTGTTAATACGTGATTCTTCATACTTGTGCTATGATGTTCGACTTCCAACCATCATGTATGCCTTCTAAGATAAGTGAGACATTCATACGTTCTTTATCAGGCCAAGGTTCTTGAATTAACCCTATGCATATATTGCTTTATGGAAATTTCCTACTTAGCATACTTGATGCATTCTTAGAATCCTGGAGATTTAATTTTAGGCACCTTGGGTCAGTCTTAGGGGCATTTTTGGAGAGATCTTTCGGGCTTTCCTGTAAGGACTAACATTTTTTTTGTATTATATAGGTATGTGCTAGATAGAAATCCTACGAGTAGCCAGGAAAGAGTAGGTCACCTTTAACAGAGCCACAGTAGCGACTAAACTTTCCTTTAGTCACGCAGTCTTCAGCTTGTGCTGTTCCATCTATATTCGATAAATAGTGCATCAGCACCCACGATATGTATTCGGCATGCGCAGGGGTCGAGCCCGAAATTTGGTTGTATGTCCTGCTTGAACATTCACTAACCTTGTGTTACTTGCTTCCGCGCTCAAAATGTGATGCTTGATCTCGTCTGTACCTTCTGCACTCACCTATTCTGCGTCCTCCTCTATTGCAATTGAAACACCGTCACACACAGTCTTGGTCTTTCAGATGGTTTAATTTCATCCTTTTGAGTATGTGGAGCTGGTTAAGACTTATACAAAATGCAACCTTCATCACAGAGAACATTACTCCATTACTCCATTACTTTATTTGACAACATCCTTCGCCACTGACTCTTCAGTGGCTTAACATGAAAACTATCGATTATATAATAAATTATTTCTTTCTCTGGTAGGCGTGCCGCATTACACAACAAAGCATTCGCATACTAATAAACTAAAAACCTTTTTGCTTTTCTCTATCTACGCTTCTTCATTTTCATTCTCAGTTCGACTAGGCCCTCCAATTAATGTTTGAGCGCATCAAAATTTATTTATACATACGCAACAGGCTTGTCCAACAAACATTCCAATGATTATAAGTTGCATTATCAGGCACCCTATACGTTTGTTGTACATTATCCACTTACACATTAGCCACACCACGGCTCCCTTACCATTAGAATCGAATCTGGCGACAAAGCGGCTATTTCTTGGTTGATGTATTGAGGAGCGTTCATAAAAGTGAAGACCCTTGTAGAACTTAAACTGTTTGAATCGTCCCCGTCGTCGGCGCTGGGTTAGTTGGGTTGTGTGCCTTTATTCAAATTTCGCATACTGCGTCAAAACTTCCTTGGAAAGGCCATGTTTGAGAGTTTCTGCTTCTTAAAGGGCAATAAGCTACACTAGCAGCAATTAACAACCTGGAACTGAAGTGATCCTATTCATAAGCTACTGGAGTGAATAATATTCAAAAAATAATAACCAACATCTGAATCCGCTACAGCAATAGAGATACTATGGAAGATGAAGATATCCACTGCTTAATGCTTTTTATGACCATGCGGTGTTGACTGAACTAACACCACCCCTTCCTTGCAAGATATGTCCCTCATAGTTCAGTGCATATTCAAGGCAAAAACGATTTGCAATATATAAAATGCATTTAAACTTTTTATTTCAGGATAATCAAATGGCGATTGATCCTTTTTATAACAAGAAAGATAGTGATCACGGAAGTCAGCAACCACAAATGCATGAGGACTCGCGACAAAGTGGAGATATTGACAATCGAAATAGCTTGACTGCCGGGTTTGATCGGCCTACTACCTTAAGATCTTATTATCCAGAAGAGAGGTAAGAACTATTGTTTATCACTTTGGTAAACTTAACAAGCCGTCGAAAAACTGGACCATAGCAAATTATTAAAAATGAGAAAAAGTTATAGTAGGAAATAATTGAAGAAATTGATCTATATATTACATACATTTTTCATTAGAACCCGTTCCCAATCTGCCTTAAATTTGACATTTTTGCTCTAGCCCTGCGATAGTTTACCATTAACGACGAGATATCCAGCAGGAATGTAGATAGATACCCAATGTCTCTATTTTACATTAGTGGCTACAATAATTAATTTTAAATAACGAATTCCTAATTTAGATTAATAAAATCATGTTTTATGATAGGTACAGCAAATTTATCCATAGTCCAATTCGACTAAGAAGAAATCTAGAGGAAAATTATCTGAACCAGCATGTACAAGTAAATTCAAACGGTGATTACGGAAGCGTCGAGAGATCTGAACCCAAATTTCCTCGCAGTAACTTTGCAGATGATAAAAATAGGTACCATACAGGCTATTTAGTGGGAATGGAAAATGATATTGATGATGATGACGATTACTATCAAGAATTGCATCCCGTTGAAAAGAGAAAGAGAGAAGTTGAAATAAGCATTAAGGTACACACTGGTGTGTATTTACTGCCACTGGTTTCGAATGTTTATATTTTGATTTGCAAATTCGTATCGGCATCAATAATAATTGTAATATTAATAAACTAATAATGAAAATAATAATAATTAACGTAAAGACGACCACCGGTTTGTAATGTCATTCGGCAAAGAACTATTTGGGTTGGGTTACTAGTTTAACATGCTGTGAATATGTTTTAATAATCCTATTAATGCTTGTTTGGCTTCTTGTAGAGTGATGGCAAGTTAGTGAAACATATAGAAGAAGACGCAAATGGCCCAAAGTCCATCGTTCTAAACATACAATCCAGCAATTCTAATTCCAAAGTATCAGGAGATACCGTATCAATGAGTTCTTTAATAGGCAGTTCAATTTCTACAGTGGGCGCATCGAGTATGCCATCAGAAGAATCATCTCAATACAATAATTACCTCAATAATGAACCAAGCAATAGCAAAACGATCCCTAGCCTATCTAATTCCAACAGCAACCAAAATAACGTCCAAAATAAGAATATAGGGGTACCTATAAATTCTATTCCAGCAGGCAACAGTGGATATTTTGGCAACAAAAATGCCGCTTCATCTTCATTGATTTCCAAAGAGGATCCGATTAAAATTTCAAGTGGCAGGAATGTTAAGGAACTGAATAATCCGGAAAAGTCTTCTAATATCCAAAGCTATAATCTTCCAGAGATATCAAAGGTTTCTAATACTGGTGACTATTCTAAATATGATCAAAACTATGGAGAACCTTTAAACAATTATTATAGGCCTGGCTCCGCTTACGGGGATGTTAAATGGCCAGGGGAGAACAATCACATGGCAAAAAGTATTGATATGGCTCAAAATAATATCAATAATTTTGACGGCATGAAAGAAAAGCAATCCGGTTAGTATTGTAGGTGAAAAACTACCCAAACTAATTTCTTTGTCTCGAATTTCAAAACAATACAAATCAAAATTTAACAATAGAAACAGAATTGATTTAAGGCTGATTAATTATTGATTTTTTTTTGTAGGTTTAGATTTAAATTTAAACGATAATAAAAAAGATGAATTTGAAAAAGTCCAAGGGCTTGTTATGGACAGTACGAGCATAAGTGACGATAACAAGCCTAAGGAAAAGTCTTTTAAGCGACAATCTGGTAAGAGGAAAAGATGGAATGGGGTTGATAAAATTACCGACAACAGCGAAAATGAACCGGCGAGATTTGACGATAAAGCGATGGATATGAGATTTGATTACATTGAACCAGTTGATCAAGTAATATTATAATTGGTCACTTCCATTTTTTTAAATTTAATTATTGTGCTTTCTCAATTTTTAGATAGTGGGTGACATTGTTAGAGTAACCTTTAGTTATGAGCAAAATTATTTATGACGAGCCACACTTGGCATCGACCCCTCCAATTTGGCTGATTTTTTGTGGGCTTGTTACACACCTAGCGGGTAGTCAAAAGCCAAAATATTAGGTCCTGCAAAAAATTATTGGCTAAACTGTAGCCATTTTTCACATTTTTTACCTGAATTTGGGTATTTTCGATTACGCAGAGGTTTTTTTGTGCTAAGTGGCTGAAAATTGGTTGCCTAGTCTAAAATTGATCAAGGAACAAGAATAGAACCACAGATTTGACCTACGACAAATATCTCCAAAAATATTAGTCAAAAACTCTCAAAATTTACCAAAAAAGACCCAAATCTTAGGGAAATATTCAAAAAATATTTTGTTTGGCTATACGAGGCGGTCATCTTATAGGGAAAGAACCAGCGAATCCAATGAGCATATACCCAAATTTTTAGGAAGTTCCGTTTAGAAATTGCGCGGCTTCAAAGTTGGAAGTTTTTGTTTTCTGGGGGCCTTGGTGAGGGCATCATTTAAAGAAGGCTCATCATACTGGCCGACCAGTGAGGGGAGACTGGACGGGAGAGACGATAGGGCATGTGAGGGTGGAGGGAAAAGAGAGGAAGGGCCTAGCCTGTATGCACAGCAGAGCATCAGACGCAGCAGCCGAAGCCCCCGGGTAGGCAAGTTATCCAACGCGCTTTCTTGACAGGTTTGCCTACCCTGAACCCTCGTGGCTCTCCGACTAAGGGCGCTGCGCTACAGCAATTAGCGGCTAAGTCGCGCCAGTCTGAAACGTTCCCGATGACGAAATACTGCGTGCGACGCCTCCCTCTCTCTCTCTTACGACTCCAGCGCCATCTAGTGTACGTGGCGTTGACTCGAGCGATTGTATTCGCGTTATGTCTTCGTGATGCAATCAGTATTCAGCAAAAGCCGTGGTGGTCTAGAGGCTTAGATGGTTGGGTCTCGATTCCGTGGATATCGGCGGCGGCCGGCGGCTCGGGTTCGAACCCCGTTGCTTTTTTTTATTTTTTTTTCGGTTAAGTTTCTAAACAGTTTTTTTCTTAATTTTGGGTATGTCATGGGTTAGTTTTGGTTAGCAAACAGTTTTTTTCTTGAATTTAGGTATGTTTTGGGTTAGCCCCTGGTTAGTTTCCTTTTCTTGAGCCCCCGTAGCGAGCGGTAGCGAGCGGAGGGCCATACGAAAGGTGAAATATTACTTATTGTAATACGCGCCCCTACTTTGGATGCACTTTTTACGAAATATACAGCAGCTTGCATGTGTTTTCTCGAATAAATAATAACACAGTCGTGTCGGGAACGATTCAGACCGGCGCGACCTAGCCACTAGTCTACAGAACAGCTCAC
>MU185378.1:90690-115324 GCA_016904865.1 Pissodes strobi
AGTATCTTGTTTTAAAATTTTGTATAGTATTGCTGACTTTTGAGATGTTTGTGCTTTCATTTGTAGTGTTTCTATGTTTTTAACAACATTTTAGAGCTAAAATTAGTTTTATAGGTTAGGTTAGCTTTAGTGTTTAAATTTGATAATTTTTTTACTATTCCTGATACAGTTGTAAATTGTCTTTTTTGATTAAAATAAATTATCTATCTATTTATCTATCTATAGCGAAGCAAGATTAGATATTATTATGGCTTTGCATGGCCCTACGCTCGCTTCGCTCGCTACGGGGGTCCAACCAAAAAAACTAACCCAAGGCATGCCCAAAACTAAGAAAAATCGTAAATTAATATAAAACAACATAATTAGAAAAAAGTAAACAAAACCTGTCTTGCGACCGACGCCGACGGGAATAAAACCCGGGGCGTACTAATTACAACATCTAGCTACCACACCACCAGAGGTGTTGAAAGCATTTCGCTAGAAAAGACATGGGTAATTCTTATACATTCGGCCACATGTCCGCAGCATTTGCATCGAAAAGTTGGTCGGTGATCTTGACGCTTGTCGGTTTTATTATCTCGGCGCGTGGTGGGGATCGCGTCACGGCCGGCCGTTATGTGGGGACCTCGCGCACACGATTCACGGCAAGTCATGCGGCGTTCTACCGGTACTACGCGAGAACTGCGGAAAATACAAAAACCGTTTGCTCGGCTTTTCGTGACGGAATACTTTATAAGATTGAATTAAGAGTTTCTAGATTAGACCTAACGAAAAAGAATAACGTCGATAGCCCGTGTAATAGGAAAGTTAAAACCGAGAGTACATACCATGCCCTAAAAATATAGTAAGTTCGTTACAATTTGAGTTATTTCGTATTTCTACTACAAATCGTTTTTTCTATTTAGTAGCCTTTTAAGTTACAAAGTTTGTCAATATAAATCTGAATTTAAACATAAATTATTGTAACATCATATGGAGGAAATCTGGGAGAGAATGATATCAAATAAATTCAAAAAACAAAGATAAGATCTTTCGTTCACCTGCAATAGGTGGCAACCCATGGAGGGGCAGCAACGTCAATCGAAACTTCTAGAAGAAGACCGTGGAGATATTCCTAAAGACACTTTTAGATCAGGTGTGTTCGCTATTCTGATAGCTCGATATCACTGGTTAATTTGGGTTAGTTGTGGTTATGGATAATTAAGTCAAAATTGTTCTGAGAAAGTTAAAATTTACTCAGCTAACGAAGTGAATGTTAAGGTGAAAAATGGTGCATTCAAATATTCTTTTGAAAATACACAACTGTTTGGTTCTTAAAAATAAGCAACTCGAAATAAATTAAGAATGAGCCTAAGGAAATAAACAACTCTTAAAGGAGTTATCGAAGAATTTCAGCTATTAGTTTGACAATCGTCGAAGAAAATGATGATTTTACTCGTCTAAAAATGCTTTTGATAAATTAGGTTTCTTATGGATGAAACAATCACTATCCAGTTAAATCAGGCATACTATTTGTTTAGAAGTGATACCATATCGCGTGAGGTGGTTGTTTATAGTATTTTCTTCGCTAGGTTTTCGAAAAAAGTTCAAATCTGAAGGTGATTACTCGGACGAAGAAGATCCGATAACATCCAATCCTTCCAAAAAAATTCCAATTAAGAAAACTCAAAATCAGTTTGCCCTTGACAATGGTGCAACAACGGAAGAAAATGATGATGATTATAATTATTCTGATTTAACTGATATGGACGATGGTAGGTTACGTGAATCTTATCATATCATTAGATATTATAAGTACGTCCGAGGCCGGATCTAAGATAAGGCGACCTTCCCATGATCTTTACGGTCTGCCTACCAAAAATGAAAACTCTTGACATTCAATATTACTGACTTAAACTCAATTGTTGTAATTGAAAGTATTTATCTGATATTTTTTATAGTTCTCATTGAGCCGATCCCTAAAATTGAGTGTAATTTTTCATTAATTTTATTGTCCACACCATTTTTAGAGGATGAAGATATTGCTTACGAGGAAGAAAATATACAAGATGATAACCTTGATGTGGATGAAGCTATCGGAAACACTAATAGAAATGAACACGATAATGATAGATTTAATTTAAATCCACAGAACAACCCTATTCCTATGGTACAACTTGAACAATCCGAATATACTACTCAAAAGAATAAGGAAAATACAATTGTGATTCAGAGTTTTCCATTGTCTAACATAGGTAATTGCTTAAACTACTTTAAAACTTTTTACCTGATTGCTCGCATCCATTATTCAGAAGTTTAGTAAAAACTGAGTATATCAAACATAGTAGTAGTAATGTTCTTTCTTTACAATTGTATAAGGATAATAATTATAACATTTAAAACAGAGACAAAGCTACATTTTGCCTGACCATTCAATTATGCAACATACAAACAAAGCAAATATTAAATAAAATACGTAAAGGCAATAAAAATTAGTTTATCTATTTGTCCAAAATAATTGTAAAACGGTAATCAAATTTGTAGCTACTCGTCGAATGAATGAAGAACCGTTAATATTTTATCTTTGGCAATAAAGAGTAGTGTAACTATTTTTATATTAGATTTTTATTTATTTGGTGATTTACTACCTCGGATTACAGGATATATTAGTACAAGCAAAAGTCCCATGAGTTGTGACATTATTCAAAATTCGGTGTTTCGGGCTAAAATTTTACTAGTTTTATAGTAATAAGTTCCGGATTGGTTTAGCTTCGGTGTGAGAATGAGGGTGTGTGATTTTAAAAATACTTGTTCTAAGCAAGTAAGAAGGTTGATTTAAAAAATAATGAAAGTCCGACGAAAGACCGAGTTTCACACGTAAATTTCATAAAAACGACGTTTGTGGTAAAACTCCTTGGTTGTGTGGTTGTGAAGAGAAAACCGCACTTTTCTGTTTTGTGTGTTTACTGTTTGAGGGTGAAGAAAACTGGACAAAGGCTAGGCCTTTTTTATTTTCAGCATTTGCAAGGCAAAATAAGAAAAATTAAACTCACCAAAACATAAAAGTTGTTTAGGTTATACTATACATATAGCTTCATGTTTAAGTACTGATTATGAAGGTCCAAAAATATAACCAAGCAGGTATCAAAATCAAAATTCGCTCAAAATCATAAATTATTATTTATCGTATTAGTATCTATATTTTCTATATACGTACGATCTCCTAAAAATGCGTTCTTTATGATCTCCCCTAAACATGGCCCACTGTTATATTCTGTCATAAAGATCTCTATATCTTATTGTACACGTATATATAACTTAAATTTATTAATTATTATTATATTGTATATCGTATTATTAGATGATATTATGATGGAAGCTAATGAGGTTCTTGCTAGCGCGCACGCTCATGGACATGGCGGACCTAAAAAGAAGAAGAAAAAGCATAAGACTTTAAAACGAAAAGCTTTAGGTATGACTAGTTCTTAAATTTTTATTGGACACATTCCTTTTTCAGAATAAATTTCGACAATTTATAACATCTCGCATCTGCCTCTATTTTTCATATTACACAAAATTACTGAAATTATACATTTCTGCTTAGGCTCGTAGTTTAGTTACTAATTTATTAAGCAAATAAATATATTAAATTGTTACAAACATGATTCATTTTATTTAAGTGGAAAAACGCCCTAGACAATATATATTGAATTATTTTCTTTCGTTACTTCATTAAAATATGTGGCCAATGCCGATTTTCGCTAGGGCAAACGATTTACTAATTTTTTTGCCAAAATATCTCAGGTTCAGATATAACTGGAGAACTGAAAAATAAGAAGGCAGCAACCGAGAACCGAGCTAGAAAAAGACGGAGAAAGAAACGATTGAAATCGAAGCGACATAACAATAGTGAGTAATAAATAAACTGAATAATTAACCTACATGCTAGATATCATTCAATTTTGGTGGTGTTTTTTAAGTAAAAACTTCCTTTGAGCGTTTCAAACTGTAAAGTGAACTTCTAGTGTAGGCAATGAAGGGGGTCGGGGAGGGTCTTGAGGATAATAATTAGCATACTAAATGTTCCCGTCCGCTTCAACAGTAGAAAACTGTATTTTTGGCATGTCGCTTATAGCTAGAAAACTTTGCATCGTAGCGGGAAGATCCTTGAACAAAAATAAAAGCCCATACAGTTTTGAAATTTTCAACAATATTAGTTCTATACATTTTTCGCTACGCTTCCTGCACCGTTTTTGCGATATAAGCTCTGATAAATCCTTAATTTTCAAAAAATATATTTGTTGTCACATAATAAAAAATTGTTCTGCTGGTAACTCCTCGGCGGCTTGTTTTATACAAAAATTCCATGAGAGAAATAGAGTCTTAAATTTTCGTCAAGAATATACTTACCTTATCTTCAATGGGTCAGAAAAGAAATGATTTTTCAATAAGACTGCATGGACGTAGTATGATTGAGTCATAATTATTAAAACCCAAATAAATTTATCTCACCCCAGGTAAACAGCAATTTGTGCATTAAAAACATTGTATTTCAGTTACTCCTTAGTTCGAACCTGGATTGTCGGTATAATAGATTCCATTATATGAAACAATCGCTGGAAAGCAAATTGTCACTCCGCCAAAGAAACGGTTTTTTATAGGTTTAAATTTAATATATCTTTGTCTCCGTCAAGGCTGCATAAACAACAATATGTCAAATAAAGAAAGAATATTGTTCTACCCTCTCAAATGCAATAATGGGATCACCCACGCATTTCCCTCCCTGTTCTGCCTGCAGCCGGTAGGAGAAATTAGATTTAGTGCCTTACAAATACTCACCCTTGAAGCAATGGTCCAGTCTTCGCTATGCTTGAGTTTGCGCCAAGAAGATCTATCCAGTCGTAGCCCTGTTTAATGCCAAGATATTTAGTAGTTTTTCTCATTTGTTTGCACAGATATTTAGAAAATATCTTCTGTACTCTGTGTCCCTTTTTTCAACACTGAATTATGGACTCTTTGGCGTTTTAACGCATTTCCTCGAGACAATACAACTCGTAGCGTCTCTCCTCTTGAATATAGAAGAAGGTAAATGGCGGTTGGAAATTTGTAGTAGACAAATCTATTCCTGTCTTCGAGATTCGAATCAACTGTTCAAAGTCTTGTATCCCTGGTGAAGTTAAGTTGGCAGAATCGAGGGAGACGTAAAATACAAGGCATTTTGTGTGAACGAAAAGTTTTAGTTGAAATAAAGTTGTTTAAATTCAGTAAAGAAAGAAGTTCTTGTGAAATTAAATAATCAAGAAATTTTGTAAACATTTAGTAATAGTTAACCTTATGTACAAAATTTAGTGTTATGTGTGAAAGGATAAATGCTTGAAAGTAGTTAGAAATCATGGTATCTATCAATCAGATTTAATACAAATTAAATCCTGCATTATTAAAGTACGTAATACTTAAAATACATGTTTCAATTATTCACACCCTATGAATAAAACCCACAACAGCCTATTTTGATACAATTCATTAATTAAAGTGGTTAATTATACGGTCAATTACCACCCCCTCCTTTATGATGATAAATGATTTAAAGAAATAATTGTTTATACCGACCACTGCTTAAAACTTAAGAAAACTCGTTTTTTCGTCATTCCAGAGTTACAATTATCTATAAAAGTTAATATACTATGCTTTCACACATGAATAGCGCATACTACGTGTGAAGTGCAGTATCGAACATACATACTATATTGTATAAAGATTACCAAGTTTCAAGTTAATTGTGAAAAATAGAAAACCTAGGAGGGAGGCGATTATTTGTACCAAATTTATTTTTATTTCACAAAAAATAATATCAAGACAAGAAATGTTAAACATCAAACTACAAGAAATTTAATAACAAATGAAAAATCTTAATTTGTAAATAATTGTTTTTAGAACAAAAATTAACTGGGCCTGTTTCTCTTGGAGAAGGTCCGGTCCGTCTCCTGGCTCCACAACACGACATGCAAATCGCCCCCCGTCTTCGTCATCAGTTTACTGAATGTTGTATAAAGTTTCCGCTGAAGATGTGGGACTGACTGGGTTCCAACTCTTCTTCGTCGTCGTCTTGGTTCAAAATCTGCATGACGTTCACAGTACCCATTTTAGGTTACATACCGATTTCAAAAGCAAATTGTACCTGAAGGTATTGAGAGCCCATCTTTGGAGACGCGCCATACCGGTTCAGCATACATATTCGCGTAGCTGGCTCAACGTCAGCATACGAGGGGGAGGGGTTGTGGAATGCTCCGACTGCTCTTTGTACATCAGGATGTTTTTGGTTAATTTTTACAAAATCAAGGAATCACAGCCAGTGAATGCGAGTAGGAACAAAATTTCCTTGAATCCCAGCTATTATTGCATTTGGTGGGCGTAATAAATGTGGGTTTGCCCTTGCCCTCTGCCCGGTTTTAAAAACTGAATGTTGTGGTCAGATGGCATTTTTGTTATAAATAGCGCAGCTATCCCCTGGCAGCCACATTGGATGCTTCACTTACGACGGACTTGTCAATAGCAGTGATGTCGTTTTCCAGTAGTTAACAGCGCAATAGGTTGATCAGCCTTATGCTGGTTGGAAAGAAATAATTCTTGAGTCACTAAAATTTCAGTTTCCAGTTTGAAGTGAATGTCTACACACCTTTTCATTCGATAGCGTCTTTCCTGTTTTGCCGACTTGAGAGAGCCCTGTATCCATAAAAAAAGCGATGCTATGTTTTCTGCCTGATCTTCATAAGTTTCTGGTATATATCACAAATTGTATAAACTAAGGATTCCTTTTGCCAAATGATCTTATGTAAAACAAATTCTCCATTAATCACTAAATCAAAATTTGGTAGAGGTCTCCTTTCGGTAGTCGGTTTCAAGAGCTTGTTATTTTTTACTGATGCGTACTAGTGCTACTTAAATGATAAATGATGTTTTGTGAAGCTACTATTAAAAATGCTATTTAAATGTATTTATCCATATTCAATTAATGATATTATAGGCAACAGAAATTAGATACAAAAAGTATTTTTTGACATCTAAACATTTTTGCTAATCACAAAAATGTTAGTGATGAGAAACTTACATTTTTGATAAAGCGTGCCCAGAAAATGAGATTCTGTTAATTTGAGTCATGAGAAACACTAAAAATAAATACGAAAAACATATTTTAAAACGGCCCAAATAAAGATGATAACAATACAAATAAAAAGTCTTATAAAGTATGAATCACAATTTCGTAATGCCCCAGTAAATTCTTTCAAAAGTATTTGAGATTTCGAAACAGTTTCATCATGAACAATCGGGCTTAACATACAGTCAAAATAATAGCTAGATGATGTTCCCCTGTTGTGAATTGTGCATGCCTCATCTCATTGCGGCTATGGTCCAGGTGGCATTAGGCTCTAAGTGTACTGGTGAAGTTAATTGGTCTCTCCAAAAATTTTGAATAACTTCAAGATAGTTGCTATTCACTGTCCAGTTGTTGGAGTTAAGAGTTCTATCAGAGGATGTTTCAAACTCTCCAAAGAGTGCTTGTCTTGTTTTCTATTATCGCTCTCTTTATATCCCCTGAAAGGGCCTGTATAAACAGAGAGCTCTTCCCGAAAGGTATCAAGATATTGTTGGGCGGTAATATTATCCACATTATGTTGGGCATGTGTTGTGTTACACATTAAGCTGCTGAGATAACTGTGTGTAGTGCGTGCAAACACGTGGCTTCTGCAATAAATTCGGGTAAGTCAAAATTTCTCCAAGCTCCTTCGTAGAACTAAACTTGGGCAATGTCGGCCTACTGAGTCGATCGGTACCACAGTACTCTACCATAACCTTTCTCATTTCCTCTTCGCGTTTTTTCGATAGGGCACGTTGGCGTTCTTCCTGCTTCCTGAGTACTTCCTGGCCTCTTGCAGTTACAGACCTCTCTTCTTTGACTGGTATTTGAGGTTTAGAAATAGATCATATTCGGTACTATTTTGAATCACTACCTCGCATGCTACTTCGTTCTTTATAGCATTATATCGAGTTTCCAGGATAAGCTCATTTCTGAGAATACCTCGATATTGGTATACGACTTTTTTTTCTGTCACGTTGATTTGTGGATTCTTTCTACAAAATGCTTCGGGTATTTGTTGCCTAAACCCGATGATGATTTGACCTAAATTGGTCACCCTATAGTATATGCGCAGTATCGCCTCATTCATAGGCACTGTTTATTTCATGCTCCTTCTTGGTAATCCTACCCGAGTAAGAGCTGGTTGAAGATTTTGCTCAGCGTCTTCGGTAGGGGGGGTTCCTGACCTCCCTGTTGCTCTTGGGCTATAGTTTGTTGTCCGACAGGGGTCCGCCTCGTCAACCTCATTATTATTATTATTATTATTATTATTATTTTTACTATTATTATTATTGTTGTTATTATTATTAAATATCGATGGTAGTAACCCACTGCAACACACAAAATAATATTCTCTTGCCACATATGAAAGTCAATATGCTCTTGGAATAACGTCAATTCCCTCAGTTTGAGAACAATTTTCTGAGGTAAAGAAATTCTTCTCTCCACACAAAGTAATATTCTTTTGCCACATATCAAAGTCAATATGCTCTTGGAATAACGTCAATTCCCTCAGTTTGAGAACTCTTTCCTATGTGTCAACCCACTTAAAAATACATTTCAGACCTATTTCTATTTAAACATAGACATAACATATATTATATTAAATTATATAAAACGTATTATCTTATATTACATAAGATTGTTTCAGATCATGCTGAAATACAAGGAAAGGAATTGGCAAAAGAAATGGTTTCAAGTATTCATGGACGGGGTCCTCACTCGCAGAAAACCGTAAAGAATAGAAAGATCAAGCCAAAGCCAAAACGAGAAAATGAAGGTACAATTTAGTTAACTTTTTTTCATTTCAAACCACCTTCTTCTTTTCAATCTTCAATGTCTCCTAAAGCTCAACATCCTTTTTAAATATTGTTAAGCCTGGCTATGGGATAATTTCCTTGAAATAATTGTGACAGCAATAATCGCTATGTAAATTATACAGTTGGCGATCTCAACAAGCAGCATTCAATCGATTTGTACACACTCGAAAACGTTGAGAGGGCTACTCAAAGTAGATTCAGAGACAAAATACAATTACAGATTAATTTTTTTTTAAATTAACCTTTTTTTAAGTCGAAATATCTGCGAAACTAAAAGATAGCGAGCTGCAGTATTAACAAGTTCATTTGTCATGCTCTATCTTATCATATCCATCTTCTATTTGAAATTAGTGGGAAAATGCAATAATATTACCGAATAATAAATAAAAATGCAATAATAATACCAAGCAGAAAGCTTTTGACAGGATGCAACATGAAAAGCTTTTGAAAATCCTTAAAGACGTGGGCCTGGATAGTAGAGACCTCAAAATAATCGCAAATCTCTACTGGTACCAAACTGCATATATTAAGGTAGATCAACAAATATCAGACGCAGTCCGAATCAAAAGGGGTTTCCGACAGGGTTGCATCCTTTCACCATTACTTTTTAACATTTACTCAAACAAAATATTCGAAAATCCCTTGGAAAGCTGCCCTGAAGAAATTTTCATTAATAGCGTAAACATAAACAACCTTAGGCACGCCGACGACACCGTTATAATCGCGGACTCGCTGGGGGGTCTTCAGATTCTACTTGACCAGGAGGCAACTAGTAGTGCAGAATTTGGATTAGATGTAAACATCAAACAAACCAAATGGATGGTTATTAATAAGAACCAAGTTGGAGGAGGTATGCTGCAGGTGCAGAGCCAGCAGATCGAGTGCGTTCAGTCATTCAAATATCTTGGATGACAGGTCAACGAGAACTGGCATAATATGCAGGAGGTTCGTGCCCGAATTGAACAAGACAGAGCATCATTTGTAAAAATGAAATCCGTGTTGTGTTGCTGAAGTATGTCGCTCTCCGTTCGCACTCTAGTAATACGTTGCTACGTATTCAGTATTCTCTATTATGGAATTGAAGCGTGGACTCTGGCAGAAGTCAAGTGTAAAAAGCTGGAAGCTTTCAAAATGTGGACGTATCGACGGATGTTGAAACATCCTGGATGGAGAGAGTGCGCAACGTAGATGTACATGCAAGAATGTCAAAGGATCTCAAAGTCATGCTCACACTTAAGGAACGAAAGTTGGAGTACTTTGGACATATTCTCAGAAACGAAAAATACGGACTTCTCAAATTAATAATAGAAAGAAAAATCGGAGGCCAAAGGGGACCCGGCCGTCGGAGAATATCGTGGCTGAAGAATTTGCGAGAATGGTATGGTGAGACTAAGACAAGTCTCTTTAGAAAAGCGGTCGACAAAATACAGATAGCGCTGATGAGTGCCAACGTTCGAAGAGGACACGGCACTTAAAAAAGAAGAATACCAAATAATACATTGAATATATTATTTGTACTTTATTACTAAATCAGTTTTAAATTACATATTTAGCGAGACCTAGTTATAAAAACCGGTTAAAGTACTCTAGTTACAGCGATTATTGCACGAGTAGAAATACGCTTTCCCCTATCACTTTATCATAGAAACAATGAATACATGTTTTTAACAGAAGTAACAAGCAAGGGTTTTGTAACTTCAACATATTTTTTGAGGAATTTTCTTGGTCCGCTTCGCCATCCTCCTCCTCCTCCCTTCCCCACCTCCATTTCATTATAGCATTTTTCCCACACCTCTAGGCTCTAGAACGAACAGTTTCCGAAATATGGTCGGCCCCTACCCTTAACCAACACAGACGCTAAAACTTTACTGAAAGGATTTTTAAGTTCAAGACAAGATATTGTCAGGACCTGTAAGACGTGACGCCACGCCTTGGTTGGCGTACAGGTTATGTAGCTCTGATTCGGAATCCATCTACGTCAGGTGCGAAGAGATGATAAAGGAGGCACTTCAGTTGAAAATAATTATAATGTCTATTTGTCAAAGACTTGATACATTTCCACTATACCCGATTGCTAAGGTGCGCATGTATTTTCGATTGAGGTATAATTTTGAAATGTCTATAGGTTTTTGGTCACTGCTTTATAATATAGTTTTTTAAGAGTTGTCTTTTGTTTTATTTCTGGTTAGCTTTGACTTAATTCCGCTCCTAGTTTACACTGCACTGTAACTATTTTGACAGAATACAGAGTGATATTTACTTAGCAGTTTATGCGTTTTAGTATTTCACACATTCCCACTCCCCAAGAGCGTTGGACCCCAACGTTTGCCAAGAGCCCTATGATTTAAAAAGAAAGCCTTCAATTCGGGAAGACATACCGCATTTCACATTATCTTACTATAACTGTACATAATATCATCAGTGACTATGTTACTTTTTGGATCCAATCTGATCCTTTGTAACTCTCATTTCAAGCCCCCCCCCCACTGTCGTCTACGTCTTAACATGGCTTGACACGACATCTGTTTGAGGGTATCTTACGCGAACGGCTGCTGGTGAGACTAGTATGGACTTCCATTTTAATAATATTACAACTCTATCTCTGGATTGTGACTAAAATAATAGTTTGTAGAATTTATTTGTTTAAGAATCATATACAATAGTTATTTCTACAATATTCAAAAGACGGTCCTGACTTTATACCAAAAAAATAGGCACTTAATTCTTATTCCTATATCGATAATATAAAAGTTTATTTATTAAGACGGTGTTGTCTCCGAACATTTTACCTGGTACCATGCCTAGGATTACTAATATTGAAGATTATTTAACTTATTCCTATAATTATATTTAAAAAATGTTGATCTATACACAATTTGCCGACTTATATGGAATAATTACGAAATATACTGCAGATCTCCAAGTGGAAATATAACAGACTTTTTAATTATTTTTGAAAAACAATGTGAACCTTTTTGGAAAACGAATAACACTGTATTACACATAATCTAAATTATGAAAATAATTATTTCTATGTCAATAAATCTAAACACATAGTATATTTCAATGGAACTTATATTAGAATATACCAGAATTACAGAGAAATCTATAATTGACTAGTTAATTTGAAACTACCATTATTTAAAATCTGAGGAGGAGTGCCAATAATAAGAGACCATTATCGGATTGTTGATGCTTTTGAAAATTTGAAACAAGAAAAATTGGGGATCATTAAGTTCATTGATTATGCAAAATTAAATCAAGAGATTAATAAATGTATATGAAATTATAAATCTCAAAATCTAAGTTTAATACTCTAAAATATTAAAATCAATATTGAAAAATGTATTTAGTGGATGGAAGAAATTAAACAAATTAGTGTGGGAAAGAAATATACTCTTTGATCTAATAAAAATATTTTAGAAGCTCAAAGAGCATGATATACAAGATATTTTTAAGAAAAGGAAGTGAATATAATTGAGAGAAATATAGAAAAACTAGAAATCAATGGGTAGATGTTTTAAAAAACGAAAAAAAAAATATGGACAACAAATTGATAATGATAGAAGTAATAGTAAAAAAATAATTGGAAAACCTTAAAAAATCTTATTAACCCAGAAACAAATCCTGAAATAAAAGAACTGTTTTTTGATAATCAACTAGAAACAGATCAGTTTTCTATTGCAGATAAATTTTATTTATATTGCCTAAATAGCGTAAAAGATATAATTTCGTCAGTAGAACAAGGAAATGAAATAAATTGCTCAAAAATTGGTAATTTCAAAATATTGCTTAAAAAGTTTGGTGAATTTTCGATTCGAGAATGAAAGAAAAATATTTAAATTCAAATAACAACCATTCAGAAATATTGTCGAAAAAATTAATGAAAAAACTTTAGTCCATTATTACACTTTATAAACAGTTTTTTTTTTAATTCGTTGAAGTACCAGATGAATTAAAATGTTCTTTTATTACACCAGTACCAAAGATAAGGTGGGTTGAATTAAGGCCAGTAAAAGTATTATAGAATATTAAGACATTAATAGAAAGTGTCGTTTTCAAACAGGTTTTGGAACATGTCGAAAAAAACGAACTTTTAGTTAATGGGCAAGCAGGGTTTAGAAAACATCATTCAATAGAAACTGCCCTTAAATATGGCCTAGAATCAGGGAAAAGAAATATAGGTCAATATGTATAGTGGTATGCCTATATTTTAAACGAGCTTGCGAAATAATTAATAGAATAAATTTGTTGAAATAACGATTACAATTATTGATTTAAAAACTAACACAAAAAAACGAAAATTAATAATTTACAAATAATATAGTGCTTGAAGGTAGTATTTTGGGACCAGTATTGTTTATTTTATATATCAATGACATACCAAAAGTTTTAAATAAAAATAGATGTAAAGTTGAAATGTTTGCAGAGTATACTTTAATATAGATCCAAGGTAAACATCGAAGTATTAAACTTTGAGTTGAACTGGCTAAAAAATTGTGACAATTTGGAAGTGGTGGAATCATTCAAATATTTGGTTATTTGTATTGATTCAAAATTAAAATTTGATTGCAACGACAACTAATTAATTAATTAAAACGAACTAGTAAGCATTTATCATATCTTTGTAAAAAAAGTATTACAATAAAATAATTTTGCCACATTTTTTGTACTTGCAAATAAGGGAATATTAAAAAAAATCAAATTTTACAAAATAAGGCTATGAAAGTAATTTTCAATATGGACAGGTATGCTAAAATATCTACAATGTTAAAAAAAACTAAATTAGTTTAGCGTAAAAAAGTGACTTTTTTCCTTAATTGTATCTTTATATTTATATTCAAAATAATTTGCTACCAAGTCATTTGAAAGAATTTATTACTCTGAACTCTGTCAATGATAATCATAGAACCAGAATTAATCACAATTTTACAAAGATCTCAGTGATTATAATAATTTAAATTTCACTATTTGATATCACAAATATCTTTACGAAAATTTAAAAATTCATTAAAGGATTATTTATTTTGTAAACAAAGTCAAGACTGATAAAATTTTACATTATGTTTTAATAGTTCAAAAATTGTTATCAACTCCTTGAAGTTTATATGATCGATGTATAAGCAAAAGCAATTTGCTAAATAAACCCGTTAACTACTACTACTGCTATTAGTTTAATAATTTAACGGATTTTCCATATATTGGTGTAATGCAGTAACACATAATAAGCAATAATTAAATAATATTAATACACCTTGCCAAATATAGAATTTAACGTTTTTACAAAAACCTAAAATTAGTTGTATTAATTATAAGTTCACATCTCTTTAGATTATGGCCTTCCAAACCAAAGTGTTGAAGACCCCTTGAAGTTTGAAATGGCCCATAATATGAAACCTTCAGAACAGTTTGAGGAAAAACCTTTATCTAGTCAACAGAAACAAGATCTATTTTTACGATATAACCCAGAGTTCCAACGTTGGCCCAGGTTTGTAAAAATAATGAATTACATGTAATTTATTTAGGAAAATTATTAAAAAATAAGAACGTAAACCTTCTTCGTTTTACGTGTCGCTTATTATATAGGTACTAATGTGCTAAAGTGCAAGAGAGATGTCATCCCAAAATTACTCTTCCCAGTATTTTATTACTATGTACAGGGTCATCCAACGAGGACTAGACAAGGCGATTTTTTAACTTTCCCTTTACTTTTATAAATTAAATACTGAAATAGCCATCTTATGTAATTTTCTCCCGCGAATTTGGATATGTTCAGCTAAAAACAATTGAACATCGAATAAAAGTGCTAGGGGTCACTTTGATATTTTTTTAAAGGAACACCCTGTATATTACTACATTCTTGGACTCTCTAAAAAAATCTAAACACATTTTGTGTATAATATCCTATACCTATCTTTAGCTGTTTACCAAATATTGAGAGTTGAAAATCGGGCATTTTGACACTTTGACAGGCTCTAAAATCTAAACCGCACGAGATCAAAGAAAACAGTTTGCACATTCTTATCTTGGGTTTTCATGAGCTATCGAATGATAGTAACTTTGAATTTAACCGGAGGTTTAAAAGTTCCGGTTAATTTTATCCGCAGGTTAAAATCGAAGATACTGTCATTCGATAGTTTATGAAAACTTAAGATAGGAATGTGCAAACCGTTTTATTTGATCTTGTGCGGTTAAGATTTTTTAGAGCCTGTCAAAGTGTCAACATACCCGACTTTCAACTGTCAATCTTTGGTAAACAGCTAAAGATAGGTATAGGATATTATATACAACATGTGTTTAGATTTTTCTAGAGAGTCCAAAAATTTAGTAATATACAGGGTGTTCCAGTTAAAAAAACATCAAAGTGACCCCTAGCACTTTTATTTGATGTTCAATAATTGTTTTTTGTTGAACATATCCGAATTCGCGGGAGAAAATTACATTTTTTTTTTCAGTTTTTTTATAAAAGTACAGGGAAAGTCCAAAAATCGCCTTGTCTAGTCCTCGTTGGATATCCCTGTACATAACACATTCCCTCATTTTTTAGAGCTAATGCTACGCCAATAATAAAAATATGGGGTAGCCTTTTATATGACCAAAGCAGCATAATAGTAATATGAGTAATATGGGCAAGTACTAAGTTATTGTCGTTATTGATTAACTATCAAATTTGATATAACCAAGGCCAGCAGACACTTTGTATGTATTGTGCTGAAAATTACATTTTAATTTTTATTATTATTATTATTATTATTATTATTATTATTATTATTATTATTATTATTATTATATGCTCCTACGTAATTAAATGTTTTCAGATTTGTTCAAAGCGACAATGAATATCACGAGCTGATGCGACGACGTGCCTTGGACAATCAAAGACGATACTTAAGGAACGCTCAAGGCCTTAAAAATTTTCCCATATCGAACGAATACTTCTTGAATCCTAGACTAGAATTTGTTAAAAGAGAAGAGCCATCTACTGGTGCTGCAGGTGAAACGACAGCTGTACCTGCTTCGGATGCTTCGAGTCAAGCACTTTCAAGTGGAGCACCATCAAGTGAAGCCGCTTCGAGTGAAGTCCCTCCAAGTGATGCAGCTGCAGCAGCATCCTCAAGCGGCCTTCCTGAAGGGGCTGCGGCTTCATCGGGTTCAGCGAGTGAGGCTGCTGCTCCAACTGCTGAAGCAGGTAAAATGTAAAGCTAGCAATCGTCAATTTGTTATTATTAAACGTTAAAAAACATGCGTAATATCACTTTGGCGTCGACTCTTTCTGCTCTTGCTTAAAATACAATTAGGGGTGGATTTGAAACTGTTTGATTATCAAAATTGTGGGCTACAAGTTATATGAAAAGCTAAATTAACATTTTTATTAAACATACTGAGCAAAAGTGGCATATTAATAGGCTAAAATTCAAGTCTTTAATTACATGGCTGATTACCTAACTGTGACTACGTAGCATATCTTCAGCATTAGATGCCAAGATGTCCTTAGTTGCTATAATATCGTTGTTGCTAGACTGAAGAGAATCAGAGATATTAGAGCTTGATTGCTCTTCTTACATTTTGTTAAAGATACCCTTACGAACTTTACGTGACGTTTGAGACCACTGATTTTTTTTAATAAGAAAAACCAAAGCTTTGGATTTAAACGTTTTTCGCCACTACCTGAAGTATCTTGTTTGACACTATTTTTCTTAAATGACAGTTCACTATTTACAAAACTGTTACTTGTGTTGCTAACATTTTGCAAAGCATTCTTGGTTTCAGCGATATGGGTTACAGCAGCAAACTTCCACTGGGTATGGAACGTTTTTTTCTGAATCATTGAGCTTATAAATGCACAATGAAAGTTTAAATATAAGGGATGAAGAAATGCAGTCATGTTTAGTGCTCACGGGTAGGTCATTCTTGGTCTGCAAAGTACTAGACACTGATTTAAGATATAGTCGGCACCACCTGCTCTTGAAGATCTTCCCAATGTTCAAACCATATAGTGTAATGAACCGCAGTTAGTAACTGATTCTGGTTAAATTGTTTCAACAAATTATTTCATAGTTCTTGTAAATTGATTAAAAAATAACTTCAGTTGTACTAGTTCGCCAAGAGAGAACATTGAAATAAAGTAATAATTTTGTTTTAAAAATTAAATTGAAATCCAAATTTGGAGAAATAATGCCCGATCCACGTCTAAAGTTAAACTATTTTGCTTGAGAAAAATTGAGGAAAATGTGCAACGATATAGGCCTATATGTCATTACTACACTAATATAGCTTACTATTATTGGAATATATTCCAAATAAATGGCATTATGTTTAACTTAACAAGAACCGAAGTCAGACTCGAACCGCAGCCGACTTTAATTTTTTTTCGGCTGCATTATAAGGCGTGATTAGATGAAATATCTACAAGGACTATCATTCACTATTTGCGCGCTTCAAAAACATGTCCCCCCAACCATTTGCTCTAAAAAGGAAAACCTCAGGGGACGTTTCTATTAAGAACATTCAGCCAGTCAAGACCCGGAAGTGGAATACAAAAACCATGTTAACTGGAATAACCAATTTTAATAAGCACATCCAGCAAACTACAGGGAGGGGCTGCGAGAAATTACCCAAAAACAGAACACAAACAACAACAACAAGAGTGACAATAAAAAATCCAACCAGGCCGGTGGTCTAAAATTCGTTCGGGCCGGCTGCCAAAAAACCGCCCAGGCCGGCGGACAAAATTTCGCTCAGGCCAGCGGACAAAAACCCGGCACCTAAGCCGGTGCCCAAAAATGGGAAGCCAGTGGCGCCTGCAGCCCAAGGGGCCGGCATAGTGCCGATGAAGAACTTGTTTCAAGATCAAATCATGGCGGCGATTGTACCATTAATTCGAAAATTGGTACAAGAAGCATTCCAAACATTAAATGGACAGTGAAGATATTGATCGCTTAAAAATTATATCGTGGAACGTCTGCGGCCTTAGAGGTCGCAGAATAGAGATTCAAGAACGTCTGTTCCGACATAATTTGGCGATTTTGGCCTTGCAAGAGTACTAGATTAACAGATCAACGAAATTGACCATAAGGAGTTGAAATGGATTCAGAGAGTCAGGCGGTCTCCATAAAAGTCTAAACGAGACGTGGAGAAATCGAAATACTTTCGGTTTATCTTCCGCTCCAAGATCTACTCTACGAAGAAGACATTGAAGAACTTACTCGAGACTCTAGCCCCAAGATCATCATTGGAGACATTGAATTGCAAACACCAGCAGTGGAACAGCACTAGACAAAACAGGAACGGTCGAAGATTGGTGCAGTACTGCGAAAATAAAAATGTTTATGCCCTGGGGCCGGAGCAGCCCACGTTCATCCAGGAGGCAGAGACAGGCCGGAAATCCTGGACATCTAAAAAACGTTCGGTTCGACACCAACATAGAGACCATAGTAGAAGGGACATCAGATCACAACTCTATAGTAATGTATGTCTGAGACTTGGAATCCAAACCTGAAATCCAAAAAGATGATAACTGGTTTAGATACCAAAACAACATCAAAGAGGCCACATCCAAACAAGATGAATAAACAATGTGCAACAGCTAGAATTAGATGTAGAAATCCCGGATAATAACATCATTCAGGCTTTTAATGCTAGTACTGATATAGAAGACCTCTTCAACAACCGAAGGCATGATGATCGCTCTGAAGCGATCAAAGACATGATTCGAGCAAATAAAAGATTAAGGCGCATATACCCAAGAACAGCTAGAGAAAATGACAGTGACTTCCAACATCCTAAAAGCACGACTCAAAGCGCATAGAGATGAATCTTGGCAAAGACGACTTAGAGAATTGAACTTCGCAGATCAATCAGACTGGTAAATGCAGAGGGGGCATTCCGCAATGCCAAGACATGTATCCCGCCTTCAAGCCGGGCAGGAGGCTTGGTGTACGCGGACGTGGATAAGGCGGAACTATTTGTGAAACCATGCAAAACCTAGGCAGACTAAATGAACATCCTGGCGAGGATGAAGAACTACACGAGGACGTCCAAGAAAGAATCACGCGCCTCGAGCAAAGACACATTCAGCCCAGATGTGATGTACCAACCTCACATGGTGAGGTTGCAAACATAATAAAAAGGTTGAAGGTCAAAAAAGCACCAGGTGCTGACCAAATCAGCAACCTGGTGCTTAATAAGCTTCCCAAAAAATAAATCACAGCTATGGCTAACTTCATCAAGTTGCTCTTTTGACTCTTTTAGAGCGAATAGTTTCAGGGTATATACATATTCTTCAGAGGTCAAATAAAAATGGTTATGTGTGGTTATTACAGCTTTTTAGAGATGCTATAAAATTGTTTACTAAAGGGCAATATTTTCCTTACACAGCAAATATATTTCTTTTTTATGTATTTCGTATTTGTAATTTATTTTTATCATTATTATTGTAGCTAAATATACTTTTATTTTCTATAGGAATAAGTCTTAATTTATCATTTTTTTTTAAGTTTCAAGATTAAGTGTTTATTCTATTATATGAGTTGGATGATCATCTAATTCTAATTATGGAATATTAGGAAGTTTACGATCGGTTGATCAAACAATTTCATATGAAGTAAGTTTAATAATTATTTTATTATTATTTTTATTTATAATTTCAAGTTTTAATATCTTTGATTTGATAAAATTTCAAAAGTATTCTATATTTCTTTTGAGATTAATGTGGATTACTTCAAGATTAGCTTCAACTAATCGATATCCTTTTGATTTTGCTGAGGGTGAGTCTCAGTTAGTTTCTGGGTTTAATCTAGAGTATAGAAGAGGTAGATTTGCAATAATTATTATTTTATCTGAATATACAGGAATTTTATTTATAGCAATATTTTGCAGAATATTATTTTCAGTTGGAAATTTTCACCAATTTCCTTTTTTTTTAATTAAAATTTATTTCATTTGTATGAAATTGAGTTCAAGGGACGAAAAAATTATTTACCAGGTTCTTTAAATGTATTAGTTTTTTATTTTAGGCTCAGATTAGTGCCTTTACTTCTTTTTATTAAGTTAATTTTTCTAATACTCTTAAAATCAATAGAAAATTTTGAAGACATAAATATTTTAAACCTTTTACGATATCAAAGCGCTAATTGCCACATTAAAATTTTCGGCGACTCAGAAAAAGTATCCTTAGGAAAAACATTTTAATAGCTGGCCACGTGCTGATTCCAGATTTTTCGAGCAAACCTTGAGAGATAGTATAAGAAGCTAAAAATGTTTTGGAAATGGATAGTCAAAAAAGATATGGGAGCTCGGAAAAAGTTAGACTTAAGTGAATCTTCACGCTCAGTAACTCGTTACCCTGCCCAAAAATATGGTAACTCTGCAACGAAGCAAACTTTAAAATTTTTAATCCCAGAGAATCCCGAATCAAGCGATGTAAATATTCAAGACATTATAATCAAGCTACCCAAACCAATTTCACATGGTGGTACAATGAGAACCATGTCTGCAATGTCTTTTGGCATAGATTTCAGTGCTTACAATGTTTTTAAGCGCCTTATTCAGAAGTACCCCGGGTCTGTTCAAAAGTGCCCCGCATATGGGGCAGGTTTGAACAACTGCATCGTTTTTATAATAATTTTTAGTTGCATTATATGATAAAATAAACCTTAAGTCATATAATTGCTAAATATTGCTTATATAACTTGATATTTATTGAAAATAAAAATGTTTTTTGTGTTCAAAGGTGCCCCCTTCTCCCCTATTATTATCTTTCTCACCCTTGAGCAAATCTAGTACAACCAGGTACAAGCCTTTAAAATACATTGTTATGGTGAATGTATGTTCTTTAACCTATTGTTTACACTATCTTCTATTGTTAAAAGAATAATAGGAACGCCAATACACTCACAATTGGCGATTTTCTGGCATTTGATTTATTAATCGGTACTATGTCCCATGAGATGACAGTAAATACACACCGGTAGCTCAATTATACAATGGTAAAATACTCGAAATACCATAGCCGATGTTACACATGTTCTTGGTCTCGGGACTTTTCCGTTGGCAATAAGTTTCTATTATGTGTTTCGTTCATTTTTAATATTTGCACCATATTGCATTAATAACTTATGAGCATTTTCTAATGTATTCTTCTAACGTAGGTAGTAGTGAAGCAATAGCGGATCAAAATGCACTAGGTGAAGCTACTGCCACGTTGCCTGAAGCTGCTCAGGACATTCTGCAAACTGCGAATTCCGATATATTTGAAAATACAACTGCTCCTAAAGTAAGAAGCATTAAGTTATTTAATGTTCTGTTTCATACGATAACATGGATAGCATAAATAATAAACTAATTGTTTACATTAGGTGAAAATTGCCTATAATTACCTTATCGATATCCTCAATAAAATATCTATATGGCTGTACTGGTGTACCCTTTTTGTTTTAGATGGAAGCTGCGGCCGGAGGACTAGGTTTATCTGCTGAAGCCTCAACACAGTTCCAGTTTACTACCAATGCGGATGATCTAACCGAAAGTAAATATAAAAATATAATCATCCGTCTCTAATTTTTTTTGGCTAGTGATTTGTATATATTTTATAACTTATTTATTACCTTAAATTTTCGATTTATATTAATACGTTTCTCTAGAGTACTACAGTAGTCCCATCCCGAATACCTATTTATATACATTCATATAAAATGCAAGTAATGATTTTAGAGAAAAGCTATCTGAGACGTCAATTGATTTGTGTTCACGATTTTTTTAGCACAAGTGCAAATATACAAGATAATACATAAAGAAATTATGTTTGTGTTTTTCCTAATAGAGGTCCGTGGATATTATGGTATTTATGATTTTTCCCAAAAATTCTAAACACTTTTGGTACACCTTACAGTACAGCATACCATGTATCCAAATTTAATCGATCTCGAGATATAAAATAATAAATCAAAATTTTCATAGTTTATTTAATTACAATTTAAAAAAATTAATGCAATAACTATTCTATTAAATGTTCTTACCTATAAACTTGAGGAAGTTATTGTCTTTCTCAAGTTGTGTTTGTGAAGTTTTTAAGTTTTAAAATGCGATTATGTAACCAAAATACTGGTTCGTTGTCTGTTTTGAATTGTCCTTGCTTGCAGCAACTTTCCTCACTGTTTTTGAGCAAGATAACCTATTTTGACTAAAGCATGAGGTGCTTGATTTGCAATTCGGACCAAAATAATATGAGTATCGTCATAAATTGCATAGGTGTGATAGAGTTGTCGATATGAGATGCTCTGGTCTCTCGAGTCCTGGAACTTAAAGGTAAATGACTTTTCAAATACCATTGTGAAAACAGTGCTATGGACTAGTCATGGCTCCTGAGCTGCTTAAATCAATCGAAGAACTGAAGATAGAGGTGGATGAGTTGAAATCCCTCTCTAACTCAGAAGTTGCTAAGGGAGTTACAAATTCCGACACTTCTCGAAGATCAGGAAGCCTAGTTGATTCAAACTTCTACAATGAGATCCTGACTGCTGAAGTTTAGGATTTGCAAATGTTTTGCTGTTCAATTTAAATAAGCAGCGTAAGGATAATTTGTTCGAGACTCTTACAAATATTCCGATTACCGTAGTTAAAGTTGAAGTTACTAAGACGTAAACCATTTCTTTTGAGGCAACGTTACAAGCTGAAAAACACGTAAGTGTTTATAACTGCCGACCAGCAACGTGCCTCTCGGAGGCAAAACAAAATTGGCAATTTTCACGAGCTCCGCTGCTACAAGCAAGGACGCCCTGAAACAATAGCCTTAGAAAACCTTATTATAAAAAGCTCAGAATCCTTCATACCAAGCTTTCATTTCTTCTTAAAGGCATCCCATCAGTTGTGTATGATATTATTATATTTTACGAAACCACTCCATGTGACTTTATGAATCCAGAGTTGCATATGGATGATTTCAATGTATAGAAGGGTAATAGGTCCAATCCTAGTAATGTGCATGCGAGGGGCGGGGATGTTTCATAGCCGTAAGGAGGCATTTTTAAAGCAAATGTCTACCCACTTCTGTAGAAATGGAACGGTAGCTTGTACTTTTTGAAATTAACAACAGTAATCTGGTTGTGTGCATGGCTTCCTGTCCTCCAAGGTCTCCCATTTTAACTTATCTGACGTTCAGTAGCAACTTGGGTGCCTTGGTTAAGAACTTATATGGTGATGTTTGTATAGCTGGAAATTTTTAACTTGCCCCTCTGATATGGCTTCACTTGCTGTGGCTACTTGGGCTGCTTCGCCGTAAGAGACTGATTCACTACTCGTGTTGTCCAATCTACGTGTGTTCCACAATTTCATCTAGAATACATGTGATTATCTACTGGATTTAGTTTTTGTCGGCGCCGGCGATTCGGAGACGATAGTGCGGATGTCAGACCAGTAACTTTTATCCCCGTTAAACTTTTGGTGAGTATATAAAATCCAAACACTGGGCTTGCTGGCCGATACAAATTGCGCTTAAATTAAATCTAGAAAGAATTTTCCCGGGTGGTTCGATCTTAACTTAAAAAATATTGTTATTCAGAAAAGGAGAGCTCACAGACGTTTTCAGTCCAGTGGCTTTCAATCCGACTATCTAAGCGTCTTCTAGATTGGAAATAGTGCTAAATTAGCATATAAACATTATATGGAGTCACTAAATCCGGTCCTAAGTGTAATATTAGGAAATTCTGAAGTTTTCCCAGTTCTAAACGCAAATCTGATGGGGTTCCGATTGAGCTTATTTATAACGGTACAAAAGGTTGTACCGGCCTTAAAATCGCAAACTTGTTTGCAGACTACTTCTCTACTGTTTACTGTACTCTGTGATCTCTTAAATATCGTATTAATACTTCTTCCATTTATGGTGAATTGAGTAATCTTGATATCTGATGGGCTTCCCCCTTGTTTGTTGCACCTCTGCAGTGTTGGATCATCTTTAGTGAATTCCTTAGAACGGGTGAATTTCCTGCCTTCTCAAAGACATTTTTAAATCTGCTGACTATTATGCATGCATTGCATTCTCAATACCTTCCCTAAACTGTTTGAGAATTTTGCCTTTAATCGTCTGACTCTCTTGTATGGCAATGGTCTTTTCATCCAGCAATTGCGTGCTGGCTTGTCCATCAAACTTAATCTGCTGACTCATGCTAATGAATGCTTTCATCACAGCAACTTACTTTTCTTTGCTGATGACCTTAAACTTTTTCTTAAGATTGACAGTTTCGAACATTTTTGGCAGCTGCAGCCCGGCCTAAATAGGCAAATTGGGTAGAACTGAACGTGGTTGAATGCTAGATACCTTAGGAATAATATTAACTTTCTCTACTTTATAGATATGGCCCCTTTTGCTTCTATCTCACAAATCAAATACCTTGGCATTAACTTGGATAAAGAACCATCGCAAGTATAGCCTTTAAAGCATTTGTGATTCTAGGGGTTATTAAAAAATATTGTCATGAGTTTCATGGGCTGAGTGCTATAAAACCTTATACTATACTCTGGTTAGACTTTATTTTGATTACGCATTATCTCCATGGTCACCTTGCTATTGGGCCGAAATTGGTTTTCATGTTCCACCCAAAGCTACTCTCTTCCATAGGATGATATATGGTCAAAACAGCTATTTTTCAAGGTATTTCAGACTGGCTAATGAGCACTCCAATTTGGACTTTTCGTTTCCTTTCCT
>MU185378.1:115334-139966 GCA_016904865.1 Pissodes strobi
GATGACGAAACTAAAGCAGATGAATGAAATAGGTAAATTCTGAAGTGATATATTAACCGATATTCTCAATATCTATCGTAGTTTATTTTGCAAATTCTTTATAAATTTATAAATTTTATAGCTTTAGCCGGGATTTTGTGAGACTGCTAAGTCTTGGTATCTTCTTGAGCTTAGCATGGAAACCCAAGACAAGCCTAGATCATACCTGCATTTTTAAGAGCGAACTTAAAGGGGGCATTGCATATAAGTAGGGTAGACTGGGGTTATCTCGTCCACTTTTTTTCGATATATTTCAATTTCGCATGTATGTCATATAATCATCAAATATTTGTGTCAATAGGTGCGTGGTACTAGCCATTTTAGCATAACCTTAGCCCTGATAGTCACATCATTAAACGTTTTTCAGAAAACAATAATTTTATGAAACAAGACAAAAGGACCAGGTAACCTGACCGGTTGAGTTAACTGAGCATCATAATGACTAGTTAATCTGACCAATAACAAAATTAAAACATATCTAGAAAAAATAACCAATTCATAGAAATAGAAACAACATAATATTTATTGGAGGCTTATAAAAACTTAAACATTATTTGGCCTTTTTAGGAACTATATAGCAAGTAAAAGGAAACTGGGTTATTATAGTGACCTCTTGAATACTTGGTAGCGGGTTGACACTCTTCTGTGATTCCGACAAGAAAACAGGTCTACTTCAGCGATGCAACTCTGCCCACGCGAGCCTTGCATTCTTTCGCACCCCCAAATACCGGGAAAAACCATGTCATAACCATAAATCCCCTCCCATACTCCACCTCCCCCACCCCCCCCCCCCCCCCCCCCCCCCCCCCCCCCCCCCCATCAACCTGCAGTTGGCCAGCGTGATTGGATTTATGGCCAAGGATCTCTGGCCCCCAACCAAGGTTGGATCAGACGGCGGTCAGAGGGTGCTAAGAATCACCGGAAGAGATCAGGCCATATTGCATATGGCACACTGCCAACAGATGAAAAAATCTACGACCTGCAAGAAGAACTGAAAACGATTCACTGGGACGTCATAGGCTTATGCGAAATCCGTAGAAAAGGAGAACAACAAATTACCCTAAGCTCAGGCGACATATTGTATTATAGAGGCGAAGGAGATAACACCATAGGAGGCGTCGGTCGGCTTTATAATAAACAAGAAACACGCCAAAAACGTACTTCAGATTGAAAGTATAAGTCCAAAAGTCTGTTATATGGTCCTAAAACTAAACGAAAAATACTATACTAAGATTATAGAAGTGTATGCACCAACTTCCACCCACTCAAATGAAGAAGTGGAGTGTTTCTATGATGACATCTAACAAGCAATGTCCAAGATCTCGACAAACTCTACATTTCTAATCGGCGACTTTAATGCCAAACTAGGTACCAAAGATGACGACACAGAAACAGCTATTGAAAATTTTGGCGTGGGAGAGAGAAATGAGAGAGGCACAATGCTCTTAGAATTCCTTTTACAGTATAGACTCCTAGCTATGAACGACTTTTTCAAAAAGAGTCCTAATAGAAAATGGACCTGGTGCAGCCCTAACGGTAACACCAAGAACGAAATAGACTTCATAGTTACAGATAAGAAAGAAATAATCACTGATGTCACTGTACTAAACAAATTTTTTATCGGAAGTGATCATAGAATGGTCAGAGGAAAGGTTGTTCTTAGACTAAAAAAGGAGAGAAGAAAACTAATAATTGAAGAAAGAAGTAACAGAAAGTGGACTGAAGTAGATAATGAAGAAGACTACGAAAAAACCATCGACAACCAGAAGAGACAGAAGAACTTACCAATACCATCATGAAGACAATTAATACTGCAAACAAACAATAATGCCCAATTGGTGAAAAGAATCCTGGAAAACTTAGCACAAACACAAAAGAGAAGATGAAGAAAAGAAGGGAACTTAAGAATAAATATACTGAAAATAATACCGATCTACGCCAACTGAATAAAAATATTTCGTAATCGATCAGACAGGACATCAGAAGATATAACACAGAAAAAACAACGAAAATCATAGAAGAAAACAGAAGTATGAAGATACTGAGACGAGAATTGAAGCCAGGACGAAGCAACATATGTAAGCTTGAAAATATTGATGGTGAAATTGTGACAAATAAGAAAGAAATAATACAGATTGTTGAAAAGTTGTACAGGAGTCTATATCATGAAAACGAGATTGAAGAAGGGCCATCTATTAGGAAAGTGCTAAATGTAGGCTCAGAAGACATTCCCGAAATAACAGCAGAAGAAGTTAGAATGGAAGATGAAAAATAATAAAGCTCCAGGAGCTGGTGACATAGTAATAGAGGCTGTCAAAAAGGAGGTGAGAAATTACTAAAAGCTGTCACTAGACTTTTCAATCTATGCCTAATAAATGCGACATCACCAACAGCTTGGAACAATGCCATAATTATCTTAATATACAAAAAAGGCAATATAACCAACTTACAAAACTACTGGCCCATTAGCCTTTTGTCACATCTCTATAAGCTGTTCACTAAAATAATCACTAAGCGTATTGATTCGAAACTAGAACTATACCAGCCTAGAGAGCAAGCTGGCTTCAGAGCAAAATTCGGTGATCACCTACAAGTGGTAAAGTCTTTAGTAGAGAAATGCGTCGAGTATAATAAACCTCTCGTTCTTGTCTTTGTGAATTACCACAAAGCCTTCGACACAATCAAGCACTACGAAATGATGAAGGCACTGGCAGATTGTCGGGTGGATCATAGATATACAGCTCTCATTAGCCACATATATCAAAATGCAACGGCAAGTGTCAGGTTACATGAAGAGACAGAAAACATTAAAATCGAGCGTGGAGTAAGACAGGGAGACACAATCTTTCCGAAATTGTTTACAACACTTTTAGAATATGCATTTAAAAGAATAGACTGAAACAACATGGGAATAAATATCAACGGAGAGATGCTAAACCACCTACGTTTCGCAGATGATATTATTTTAATTATCGACAGAATAGACCACGCTAAGGAAATGCTTGCGAAATTAACAAGTACATCTGCCCCGGCTGGATTAAACATCCAAAACCCAATTTATGACAAACCTGGTAACTAACCAAAACCAAACCAAAACATTGAAGTAGATGGAAAGCTAATCGAGCAAGTAACATCCTACAAATACCTAGGACATGAGGACATGAAATTGGTCGCGACAACCAAACATGTGAGATCACCCGACGAATTACCATAGCGTGGGCCGCATATGGAAAACTGCGTTACGTATTAGACGTTACAACCTGCCTTAAAAGAAAGTTGTTTAATCAATGTGTACTCCCTGTCATGACTTATGGCGCAGAAACCCTTACTCTCACCAAAAAATCAACTGACAGACTTCGAATTCCTGAACGCGTTATGGAGCGCTCTATGCTAGGTTTAACTACCCAAGGTTAAACCTAGCATAGGGCGCGAACAATGTAATTCGACAAAGAACTAAAGTCACAGATGTAGTGGAAAGAATTACAAATCTCAAGTGGAGTTGGGCAGGCCACGTGGCAAGACAGAGAGATGACAGATGGACGAAGAAAATTATTGAATGGCGACCTAGACAGGATGCTTATAGAAACAGAGGACGTCCTCCAACCCGGTGGACCGACGATCTTAAGAGAGTATCAAACAACCAGATAAATGAAGCGCAAGATCGTTCCAGATGGAAATTGTTGAGGGAGGCCTATGTCCTGCAGTGGACAAGAGAAGCTACGTGATGATGATAATTAGCAGACCTCAAACAATATCTTCGTATGCAGCAAAGCAAGGATCCTGCTCTAAATATTTAAACTCATTCGATGGACTTTGCCTCTTCAGGAATGCAACATTATAGCCATTTTCAACGCTAGTTCTTACTACAGCTTCGTAATTTCGAAAAGATTTCTTTCCATGAACTTTAACAATAAATCAATCGCCTGACTTGTATTCATGCGCTTGTCTTCTATCTGCCACGTTTAGGTTTTCATCCTCCATTTTCGACTCAGAGGACTTCTCGGGTTCCTTGTCAAACTCAGAAGAATATGACTATAACTTTAGGTAGAACAGTTTTCCTTTTTCTTTCATATATTTTCTCTTTCTTTTGCTCTTTCCTCTATTTCTTCTTTTATGACCAACCTCAAACGCTTGCCCTTTCTTTTATTGGTATACATTTTGTTAGCTGGGTGCTACTTTCAGAAACGGCCTGATTGTTTCAGGAATGATGATTGCCTATTTGAATTTTATAAGATTCAGGTTGTACTTCAATATTTGAGCTTGATAAAGTATTTGCCTCACAAATTCCTCCGAACACATTAATTGCTCCATAATTTGAGGGTTTATCATTCAAGGCTCCATCATTTAAGGCTTCATCATTTATGGACCCATCATTTAAGGGTCCACCATTTAAGGCTTCATCAATTAAGTCTTGATCATTTAGAGCTCGATCGGTAACATAAGGTCGTAAAAAATCGGCATCCGTGAAAACTTCATCATTAAAAGGATAGATTCCAGATTTCGCAAAAGCGATAATTATATTATGGACCGTAAACGCTAAGATATCACCTACAAGTTCAACAACGTCGTAAATAGTTATTACATTTCCAGGGTGATTAGACACGCATCATAATAGTATTTTTTGAAAGGTCCAAATATTGAAATATCTAAGGGCTGTAACCTATGACTGTAATGCGGGAGAAGTGTTAATAAAATTATGCCGTTTTTCTTTGCATAAACTAAAGCGATTATACTTAAATGGCTTTCATGATTATGGAGAAGAATCAAATTTGTTTTTCCGGACTTGGTCATTTACATTTTACATTTACAAAAAATGCGAGAACATCTTTAAACAGTTTTCCCTGTATCCAGCCTGATGGTGTTGTATTCCTTTTACTTCCTATACAGGTGTTTTTTAAGATAGTATTTTCTGGGAAAAATCAGATAAGGGAGAAGAGCTCTAGCTGTACTCCTACAATAGCACATAAAATAATAAAATAACTAACATCCTCCTTTCTTGCCCCACTTGTCTAGCATCTTTCGCCGAAATCACTTTAGGAGGCTTATGAACAGTAGGTAAGGCAACCTAAAACAAATTTCGTATTCAATAAAATAAATTACGAAACAATATTAGCAACAATAAAATCATGTTTCATCCAAATTATAGATATCATTAGGTCCCAACTTGTTGGCATCCAGAACTGCTTTGAGATTCTCAAAATATTTAGCGACGCTATGACGATGAAAGCTGGTGGCTTTATTAAGCTGGTCTGTTCCGGAGTTCTCAAGGAAAGTTTTTATGTTTTTAAAATCCATCCATTCATGACCAGCCATCCTACTCCGGGTCCAATTTTCGAGGCCTTTCCTTAAGTTGCTGTCATTTGCAACGGCACAATTATAAGCCGGCTTAAGCGCCTCTTTAAGAGTTAATCCATAATTCGTTAGAAGCTTGTTTCAAATACTGGACTAGAATCTCTTCCTGAGCAGCAGGAAAAAACTTTCAAACTTGATTGTTTTGATTAAAATTCACCTGTTCAAATTCTTCATTTTGTGCCTTAGCTATAAATCACTTTAGCGTTGATCTTGATATTTTCTAAAGCTCTGCTGTTGTTCTAATTTCCTTACCATTTTCATCCACTTCCCGAACTGCTATTTTTAAATTTTCTCGGGAATATGAACGATTTCTTGTGTTTCTTTTCATAATTCGAGGTTAGTAGGTAAAAAAAACACGAAAAACTTTATTGGGTCAGGCGGACCCGGCCCGGTTAACCTGGCCATAAGTTAGTCCCTTTAACTCCAGCAATGATAAATTTCCCCTATAAATAATAAAAATTTTACCACAAATAGTTTACGTTTAAAACACGTCACTAAAATGTTCATACACTTACCTTTGCAAATAATAAATTTTAAAATTTAGTGAATACCTAAAAATATATTTTTAATAACAGGAAAGCAGTAACTGCTTACCTTGGAAATACTAGAATATTATTCCAAAATGTAAAAATTTACCCGAGTCATTATATTTCAAGTTATTTTTTACAGATTTCGATGAACACCAAAGTAACTACATGTTCCACGTCAACCAGAACGATAATATTCAAGACAAGGCACAAGTCCTTAAAGAATTATTAAATAAATATAATAACTTGCCGGCCAATTGCAAGGAAAGGGCCGAGCCGGTGAAAGAATACATAGAATCGCACTTGGCTATGATTGATCGTATGGGCGGTAAGGGCTCCAAGTCGCCCACTCAAACAACAGTGGCAGCACCTGCGTCGGAGACTGAAAGTGCCAGTGTTAAGCCTAAGGCGAAAAAAGGTAAGCTAATATTTTGCTTTTTGTTTAACTGATTGAAGAGGGATAAAGCCTAAAAACCGGTCCCAGAAGATACTTCTGAGATACAATCAAAAACAGTATCAACATAGTCGTTTGGCTTTTACGCTTCTTTTTCCGACCAAAGAAAGTACCGAAAATATGGTTCTCTATATGTTTTACCTTAAATTCACAATGCACCTGTGCCGGTGTTAAATTTTGTCAGTACGGCTGCTATCTAAGCAGTATCATTACGTCCAAGTCTCACAAATGAGGTCATATATTATATCTGGTTGCTTAAAGTTCATTTCGAACTACAAATACAGTAGTTTGGGGTGAAATTGATCAAAAATGCTGGAGTACATCCGCCCCACAGTTCCGCTAAGGGTTTAAACCAATAGGAATGCACAAAAGTGACAATTAATGAGCAGAGCTAGATAAGCGAGGGAAAATGCATGGTAACAAACACATTTATCTCTGGTTGCCTTCGGTAGATGTTCCTTGTGTTCTCTAATTCTAAAATATCACTATTTTCAATTTTGAAATATAAAAAATATACAGAAATAAAGTTGTGAACAATCAACATGCACGTCTTGGGGTGAGATGATTCATACAAACTATATTGCACAGGTTGTAAGCAGGCAAGACCATAGATAATCAATTTTAACCTCATTGCTACATGTCAAGTACTTTTGAAGTTATAGCATTTTACACTGTTGGGGTGAAATTGTTCAGTGAGTGTGAGATTGATCATGAGATTTGTTTATCATAAAGTTCTCTAAAATAAGACTAATTAGTCATTATTATAAACCCTTTATTAAGTTATAAAAATTCTTCATTTCAAAAACATCAATGACTTTTTGGATGAAGTACCTTCTCAGTACCGTCAATTTGTTTTATTGACGGATTTCGTAAAATTCTTCCTGGATTTGACCAAATAAATCAATTTTGTTTTTTCCTTCCTCGTCCATTCTCACCTCCTGAACAATAGCTGTGTACCGATAGATTACGTCTTCTCACTCCACCGTAAACCTTAATCAATACACAACTTCATTGTCTTCTGGTTGGCAATACTCTGTCTCTACCCGCACGTCATCATTCTCACCTTCTAGGAGATCGTTGTCTGAATTGTCATTGGTTAACGACTCATCTACATCGGAATCACTAGAAGCTGCATCAGTACTTGCTTTTGCTAAGTTCTAGAGATAGTTTTTGTTTTTTAATATTCCTTCTTGATGGTTCTGCTGTAAAACGTTGCTGTTGCAAGTAATTCACAAGAATTTTATTCACAGAGCCATCATTGCCATTATCTTCAGTTGGGATATTCTGCAAGACTCGTTCAGGATACCCGTTGCTTGAAATGAAGCTATCAAATCTGTTTTATAGCATTTTCCGATTTGTTCTTCATTTCAAGAAAATTGGAAGCCAATAAATGGGGAAATATTTTGTGTCAATAGAGGTATGTTGTGAATGTGTCTTCTTCCAATTAAATAACACCGATCTCCAAGCCATTTTAAATGGACGGAAAAATCCAACATCAAGAGGTTGGGTGAGGTGAGTCAAATTCCTCGGAAGGCAAATAAAGGCAATGTCATTTTCTTGGCATTGTCTTAAGACATTATCCGTGTAATGCGACCAGAGATTATCGCCGAGCAGCACTTTGCGACCTGGCAAAGGTTTCGCGTGTGGTAAGAATGTCGACTCAAACCAATCCGTGAATGTTTGGGCGTGTAATTTTTAGCTAAGTATCGTATGTCAGTTAGTGTAAGAGAGAACCCCCGCTCTCTACAGCAGGTTGCTGCCCTTATAAATGCGTTTTCTTCGTCTGTTCCAATTAAACGCTATCGTCAGGATAATCCATGTATGAACGTGCCCCTAACTTTCGTTAGTACTTTCTTGGTACGGCTGAAACAAACAAAAAATATTAGATGAATAAAGTAGATTTTGAGAAAAATAAATAGATATGTCTATTACATAAGGAGAAATTTATCAACGAAAATGAAAAATCTCGCCCCCATATACATGATCAATCCGACCCCAGCTAATAAAATGGCAAATATTATCAAAATGGTTGAGCCGATTGTTAACAGCAAAACATGCGAGGGTTACAAGGCATAAATGCATGTGTATATTTCCTGGAAACAAAAATAAACTACTTGAATTCTGACTTACCGGACAAAGTTGTCGACGTTCACGTTCGCAAAATAACATGAATGGTAATAACTTGCAGTTTTCACACGAAATTCGGAGTCGTTATACTTCACGTGCATATATTGCCGTCGGCCATCTTTCTACTATCACTGCTAGTCGATAGTGGCGCGCTCGCGCATTTAATTTTGGCGCTAAATTCAAATATTTAAACTCATAATTTTGTGAACAATCTCGCCCATCACACCAAATTCACACCAAAAGATGCCACAAAACCGTGTTGCTTGTCTAATAATACACTCGCTTTCCTGTTCGATGAAATTCGCTATGAAATGGGTGGGGAACAAGTGACTGTGGTTCGCAAGCCAGAAATAACAACAACATTAAAAACAATAGCATCCTTTGGGTCTATACAATTGAAAACATTGTATTCTTGCGGCTGGGGGCTATCGGCCAAATAATAATTTATTTTAGACGCCACTACCATTATGCTTTTGACTCTAACAATGTCTGATCTAAGTTGGGGTTGGAAACTTCGGCAAAATGCGCTATAACGCGCGTTTCGCAAACCATATTAGCTTCATCAAGAGATACTAAAGTGCGATGTATATCCCTATACCATCAAAAACAGTATCATCATGGTCATTTGGCGCATTTAATAGTCTAAGCATGTTTACGCGTCTAAAAAAAATATGTTATTTGTCCTTAGAAATTAGTATGTCAGACTCCGAAAACTCGAACGATCAAAATTTGAACAGCCAAGTTATGGAAGAAGGGCTTAAGAACCCAATACCAGATGCTAACGAAGTTATTGAGGGCCAAGACAAGAAGAACAAAAGGGAAGTGGTAGATTCCAGATTTCAGTTTAGAGAAATAAGTACGTCTACATCTCCTCAATATGGGAAGTTAGCTGACGCAGTAAGGTAACACTTTATAGCAAACATATTACAACCCAATAATAAACGTATATAATGCCGCGTCACAAATATAAAATCTGAAGAATAACTTAAGACGTTTGCCTGATTTTCCAATTTTTCTGCTTTATTAGATTTATTCGGGTTGGCTTTGTACATTTTGGTTAGTTTGAATTGTTCAGAATAAGATAACATTCTGACAGGGCGAATGAGAGAACCAAGCGGCGATTATTATATAAGATATAATTTGCTCGAAAAAAATTCTGATCAACATAAGAGCCGAGAAGAACAACCGACTGTTCTCGGATAAAAGTACCATTTAAAGAAGAACAAACCCAAAGTAATAAAAGCTAAATGGGTAACCATAGGCTTTACATGCCAAAATATTTTACCTTATTAACTATACCGTATCATCTCACAATTTCAGATATGGCAAAGGCCAAAACGCAAGTTAAATAATTTACTTTTATTGTTAAAGTCAGATTAACCGAGCAATGCATTTCTTTTTACTTTTGCAAAAATTCTTGAAGATAGGGATAGACAATCTACAAAAAGCTATTTTCTCCATTACGTAGCTCTCCGGTCTGCAATTTTCGTAACAAAAAATTTAAAATGAAAATCATGTTCTCCGGGAAACAGCAAGTTTTGAATTGAATACAAATCTACAGAGGCTAAAATAGTTTTAAACTTCTAGGAACATACGAAACCGACGACAAATTATCAAACGAATTGGTGAAATTTATGGTAAGGCCAAACCCGAAGCGGTGGATCAACAAGACCTATCTAGAAGTGAAGAAAAAGGGTTTGAATCTCCACAAGTCATTAATTTTTAAGTCTACTACTGTATCTTTACCTTTATTTTTGATTTAGCATATGAATATAATTTTTACTATTATCTTATACACTATACTTAAAGCTTTTAAATTAATTGATTAAAATAGTTTGCCGGGAGTCTATCAGAAGCAATTTGTCCAAATCCATTTACGCTCTCTGTATCTGGAGCACGTAGCCTAGGTGTGTAGCTCTATTAAGACTCCATAGTCTTGACCATAATTCTTCGGTGTACTAGGAACGTTCTGGATTGTTTATGGTGGTGTTTCTTATGTGGGTTTCGCGGTTAGCGCATTCGCCCAGTAAGTCCTCCGTCTGGGCTTAGCTAGAGCCGGGGCGACCCTCGTAGATAGATTACACACTTATTCGATGGGTGCCACTATATTTTTGGACCTTTCAACGTATCGAGCATGCGCTCCCTTGAAGGCTCCGACTACCACAAACAAATCTAACATGGTAACTATAAGCTGAGCCATTGCAGGCACAGACAGAAATGATCCCACAGAAGCATCCGGTGCTCCCCGGCCTGAATGGGGATTTCTTCTAGATATGACACCCGATTCTTCCTCGGGGAAAAACGACGCTCACTAAACGCTTGCCACGTATTCACCCAATGGCGACAAAGGAGCCGCTACACAACGCGTTTTGACTCGACCGAAGACAAAGCGGAAATCCAATTGGTTATATTAAAGCAGTTAAAACGCAATTTTTAACATTTTACATTCACAGTGGCAGAAGGCACTTGGCGGAACCTGCTTAAGGTTTCATCTGCCAGGCTCAGGTGTCTATTAAATCGACAGTGACGAATAAGCAAATCAACAATCATTTAAACAACCTTTCTATTACGGCCAAATAGCCCTGCTATAAGTTTTGCGTAAGGCCCCTTAATAAATTCCTGCTTGTGTGTTATATCATTGGCCTGGAATGCTTTTAGTGCTGTCTACTCTGAAATGTGCAAATTCCTACCAGAATTTTGATTCTCATTTATTACAAACATGACATAACCTCAAATCATCCGGCTTGGAGACAAAGATCTCTCTGTATTCATCCATATTTATTACTTTCTATAATATGCCCTATAATTTACTCTTCGGTACGTATTCATATATCTTGAACAAAATCCAGTTAGACTAAGATACCCTTGCTCCATTAGCATTAACATGAAAAAGAGACGCAAAGAAAACACCGAGAGGATAATCTGTTTTGGAAACTTTTCAAGCAGAAGCAGGCGTAACCAGAGATTTAGTCACTTTGGCTCATTTTCTCAAAATAATTCCCTGAAATAATAAAACAGGAAACAGCACCTGTGTCTCTTATACTTTGTTTGGGTGGTTGTAACGTAACAATTCTTTCTTTTAAAACTTTGTAGACCCAGAGCATAAATGGATTAGCAATTTATAAAGGCAATTTCGCTGGTTAGTTCCGATTCTTTGTCTGAATAAAAGTAATAATCCCAGTGATTGATACGATAGTGTCTTAAGTAATTCTTTCTCTTCTACTTCTATTGAGAGACTTTTCTGAATGGAATATGAGTGAAAAAGATTATGCAATAGTATTGTGATCAAGACAGAAATTATACAAACCCGGCAGTAAGCATTCATCATCATAATGGCCAATTTAGTGGAAACAGCTTGGATCAGCTTCAAATATTACTCAGCAAGTATATGCGTGTTACGTTAGCTATTACGGAATACTAGAAAATAGTAATAATAATAATAATAATCTGTGTTTCCAACAGGCAAACATCAGATTGCAGGAAATTCATATACAAATTAAGAACAAGGACTTCACAAAAATATTGTTATACAAGGAAAGATAATAAAATATGACATAAATAAATGTTTAGATAAGATAAGATAAGATAAGATAAGATAATACGTTTATTGCTATAAAAAATTCATAAAATGAACATCGACAAAGTCATACACTAATCTAATTCTAAATTACATGAAATATCAAATAAATTATTGTAAACAACATATAATCTAATAAGTACCTATAGAAAGGAAACATATAAAAAAGAAATAAAAGTTACGCACGCATTTTTGTACAATAATCAAAACAATCACAATTACTTCGGTAATTTCAAACAAAGGAGGAATTAGACTCTAGGCATCATTTAAGAAATCATGAAGGGAGTAATACTCCTTATCAATTAGAAACCGTTTTAAACGAGTCTTAAATTTAATTTCACACTGCTGATGAACTAGGGTATTATACACCTTAATGCACCCAGTAATTGGGCTCTTATCGTAAAGTGTGGTGTAGTGGACAGGAACGCTTAATTCATTTCTACCACGAGTTATCATATCACTACAAGTCACTATTTCTTATGAATAGTTGCAGGTTTTTTTTTGGTGAACTGGGCGGTGTTAAATATATACAAAGATGACACTGTCATAATATTCAGCTGTTTAAACTTACCTCTACACGACTCATGGTACCCCATTCCCAGCATTAGTCTGATGGCCTTTTTTGAGCGATAAAAACTTTATCTGAATTAAGAACGGAAGTGCGATACCAGAAAATTATACTGTAAGAGATTATAGACTGGATACAAGCATGATAAAACATAAGAATGCTATTCAGGCCCATCTGGTTCCTCAAGTACGTAATGACATATAAAGATGAGCTTAGCCTAGACAGAATTGCATTAACTTGGTGGTTCCACTGCAGCTTCTGGTCGACAATCACTCCAAGAAACTTAACACACTCGGAACTATTAAGATTTCCGTTGTTAATTTCAACCTGCAGGACCTCACCATTGCCAAGCCTAAAAAGAATGAAAGCAGTTTTATCTATATTAAGGCGAAGATGGTTTTTCATGCACCAGTCTGACATTCTGATCATGACATCGACAACCTGACCTGAAAGAGCAGATACACCAAGATCAGAAACAATACAAGAAGTGTCGTCGGCAAACTGGTATAAGGCAGTCAAGTTAATCTGTTTATGAAGGTCATTTACAAACATTAAGAAAATGATGGATCCCTGGGGAACTTCCCCGGTCACCCTTCTTGTATCCGAACATATCGTTCTGTTGACAACAATGAACTTTCTATTGTTCAGGTATGATCTAAGCAGAGCGTTTGGAATTCCACGAATACCCAAAAACTCAAGTTTGAGCAGTAGTAGCTCGTCATTTATCAGATCAAATGCCTTACTAAGATCAAAATAAATTCCGCCCACGATTTTTTTTTTACCTCTTTGTTCAAGTATATAGTCAAGTGATTGAAATATTGCAGTTATTGTAGATCTTTTGGGTATCAAGTTATGTTGACCAACATAAAAGAGGTTATTATTCAAAAGATAGCTCAACAATCTCACATAGATAACCCCCTTAAAAATCTTTGACAAAACGGGTAACAATGAAATGGGCCTAGAATTACTATTAAATTAAAATAAACTAGCAAACTAAGCTAAGACTAAAAATAAGAAATGTAGAGGGACGAAACCGATCAAGAACTGTACGAATAACGCAAAGTAAATTAGGGAAACTAATAAAAAGTAAGCCAAAATAAAACGTGACAAAGAAAAAGGGAATGACAACAAGGGAAATACAGATTAAAAATGAAGATGAAGAATGTGGAGATACAGTTAAGGTGGGAAACCAGACGCCTCATGCCAGTATTTCAGGACGTTAGACAAGCTGCTGGTTATATCACAGGGGCTATGTATATCACAGTTTGATACAAGAATGAAATGTTTGCACATGTTGTGAATGGGGCGCGCGGTACATGAAATGGTATACAAAAGAAAGGGGCAATCGATCACATCATGGGGAGGCTTATAAAGGAATGTCACCGATTATGAATCTCTGCGCGCACACAGTGACAGTTCCCCGCATCTGGACAACGAAAGGTTATGATCAAACCCTCTGTCTGGGTAGATACCATCCTAACAGCCTTCACCGAATCAATGTAGCAATCATACAACAGACACCATACAAGTGACCCATAATCCAGCCTTGTTCTAACGAAGGAGTAATAAAGCATTTTGATGACAAAGATGTTGGTAAACTGTTTACAATTTCTAATTAAAAAGCCCAACATTCGTGACGCAACAGCCACCATCTATTCTATATGGGGAATACATCTAAATTTCTCCTCAAACACTATGCCAAGATCCCTGACAGTTGACGATCTGTCCAAGACAGTACCGCTAATGAACTAGTTCAAAACGATGGGACTTTTATTCTATGACAGGTAATGACACTACATTTTGGGACGTTTAGATCAAGTCTGCTGGTTATGCACCATTCGCTGTCAGCGTCAACATTAGCCTGCAAGAGAAGACAGTCTGCAAAGATGTCAATGCGGTTGAAGACTTTAAGATCGTCAACGTAGCCCAGCTTGAAACAGTCAATCTTGCGAATTAGATCGCCAACAAATATATTGAATGGAAGGGGCCCAAGGTTGGAACCCTGAGGTACACTCGAGGTTTGGATAATTGTGTCAAATCTAAAGCCATCAAACTTGACAAACTGCCTTCGATCCAAAAGATATTATTTTAGGAGTGCGATCTGAAAAACTAAATAGACTGTATGTCCTTTGTAATAATACATAATGATCAATTTGATCAAACGCTTTGTGGAAGTCTGTGTATATTACCTCGACTTGGCTCCTATCATTGAGAGTCTCGCAAACACAGTGCAAGAAAGAACATAGATTAAAAATACAAGACCTTTTTGAGACAAATCCGTGTTGCTCGACGGAAAGCCTGTTTTTGATCTTAGAGAAGATATATTTCTGCAGGATAATCTCAAATATTTTGGAGAAGTTACATAGATAGAGATAGGACGATAATTCTCTGTTGGATCGCCCTTCTTATGAATGGGACAGACCCTTGCCACCTTCCAGGTTTCGGGAAGCATGCCCAATTCCAGGATCAGATTGAAGATATGACACAGTGGCTCGCACAAAACGATGGAACAGTCTCTAACAATGAAGTTGGGATGCCGTCTGGGCCAGAGGTGACCGTGTTTTTAAGTTTTTGCTTCCTACAACTATATCATCAGTAGTTATTAGTGAAACGTCGATGCTGTCTAAATACTGCATCAACGGATCAATATTTGTAGGCTGGTGGATGTCGTTGTACACACTTTGAAATAGTTGGAAAAAGCCGAAACGACACATTGGGGTCCGTGGCAAGAGTGATTAATATCTTTCATACTGGCTGGAATGCGGGATTGAGCTCTCTTGCTTTGAATAATATACCAGAAGTTTGAGGGATCAGAAGTTAGGCTTATCTCAGCACACCGGATATATTCCCTGTAAGCCTTGGCAGAGCTCAATTTAACTAAGCTGCGCAATGGGCGAAGTAAAATTGAGATTTATGAGTTTTAAGGTCACGATAGGCCTTTTCATTTTTGAATACATTGTCAATGATTTCCTTAGTAAACCATGGGAGAAAGCGCCTACGCCGCGGCACCTTGACTGGTGCACAGGTACCGAATATGGTATTTAGAATCTCATAAAGACTCTGACATGAGATACCGACATCTGTGTAATTGAGAACAGGCGACCAAGCAGTGTTCGACATTAGCTCATAGATCATATATGACTCGGGGAAGAGTCCAGAGTTCAAAATATCGGGCAAGAGCCATGATTCTGTAACAGCAACGATATCGTAAGTACAAGCAGCAACGGCACTATCAAATTTGTTAGTTTTGCATTGGAGGCCGCTTACATTCTGGTGACAAAATGTGACGTCATTGAGAGAAGCACAGGGGGAACTATCTAGTTTTTTGCTGTTTTGTTAGTAATTGAGGGGGTACCATTGGAATATTTGATAATTAGGTATTCTTTGCCATCGGCGCGCAGCGCCTCATTTTCTCCCTCACATTGTGAAGGTGATTTAGTTGCGCCGGAGACAGATCCGCTTCGACATAAACCTTATGGGATCCGACAAACTTGCTTCTATTCTTCAAAATGGACGATACGTCATTGGTATTAGACAAAAGTGAGAAACAGCTAAACTTTTTGTATTGCGTGTGCATCAGTATATTATCAGAGTACCGAACACGAAATGCAGATTTGAAACACTTTTTACAGCAAATAGAATATATTCTTGGTGAGCATGATGTTCTTTCAATCTTTTTGGCTTGTCATGCTGTATAATGCATTTTCACCAATTAGTGAGTACACTAGAATTAGCAGAACAGCAAGCAAGATACGGCGTTGATAATACACTGAGTCCATTTATTATGGAATAGCCAAAAAATACTTAAACTTTAAACGCTTATATTCTCATCAACTTTGATCAATCTATTCCATTTTTGATTATTAGGTAGATATTTACTCATGGACTACTTATAACAAAGTGATTTGCCTTTTTTTAACTCTGTTTTATACAGGGTGATGTCGAAAATATTAATGCATGTAAAACCATCTCATTTTAAAATTGGTATTTAAAAAATTCAAAGCAATAAAAATTTGATTTTTTTAGCGTGTTGGTTACAGGTTTCTGGTAAGTAGTTCCTGTATTAATTACAGCGCAGTGCCGTTCGTGTTACTTCAAAAACAAATAAGATTTCAAAAATCGTGATATTGCCTGTTAATTATGAACTTAGCTTGCTATAGTGATATTCCTTACTATATTAGTTAGGTACATACTGTACGAGTTACAGAGCAGTACCACGGCACATACAACAACGTGGCAGTACCGTTCGTGTTAATAAAAAAATACAAACATCGTGATGTAGCCAAATATGGATTATGGAAAAGGCATTATCAACAAAAATAACAATTTAAAGAACTAAACGAACATATTAATTGAACGAAAAAAATAATATCGTGTATTTCCCCCACTAGCACTTATGACTGCTTGACACCGACTTGGCATACTCAATATTAAATTTAGTACTGGTTGTAAATCGCTCCCTAAGCGATTTTCTTTCTTAAGCAACCGATTATCAATTTGTCAAAGTTATAAATTTATTGACAGCTTTTATTAATTTATTGATTTTTTTATCTCCTCGAATAGGTTGCCTTAACTACCTGTACTTTAAACATAAATAACTCTTAAATATGTACGTCCATAATTGGCCGCATCACGATTTTTTCATTTTTTTTATCAACACGAACGGCACTGTGCTGTAACTGGTACAGTATATACCTAACTAAGATAGCAAGGAAAATCACTATAGCAACAAAGCGTTGTCAGTTCATACTTACCTAATTGCTAAAATTACTATTTAAAAAAAAATAAGTAGCATGAACGGCACTGTGCTGTAATTAGTACAGCAACTACCTAACTGAAACCTGTAACCAAGATGCTAATAAAATAAATTTTTTATTGTCTTGAGTTTTTTAAATACCAATTTTAAAATGAGATGATTTTACATGCATTGATTTTTTCGGCATCACCCTGTATAAAACAGAATTGAAATAGGGCAAAAAAATGGAGCAGATTGATCAAAAATTGATGAAAATAGAAGCGTTTCAAATTTTATAACTTTTTTAGCTATTCCATAATAAATGGGCGTAGTGTATTTTGTCTAATTATAAGTAAATAAAAGAAATATAAGAGAGAGAATTGTTTCATTCAAATACTCAATAATGGCCGATGCACTGTGAACGATATTTAGCCATTGGCTTTAGCATCAATCTGGACCTACTTCCATATGCAGAGAATTTAGATACTCTTCTGTGGTAACTGTACAGCCCATAAGAAATAGACAAATGATAAAACAGAAATACTATTCGTTCAAAATAATACTGGCCCAGTTGATCTAAACGTAATCTCTATTGATTTGCATTATCAAGTTTTTCTGGCTATGGCCAGAGCTGAATGGAACCCGCAAATACCTAAGGCATCTTCAATCGTAGACCCAACCAAGAAAAGAAATTCCCTAATTCCAAGAAAGATGATTTCAGTCAAAAATCCCTTTGATATCAAGTCGAAACAACTGTTAAATTTTTAAACCTCCTGTATTTGTTAAAATTATTTTGCCATTTGGTCTATAGTAACATGCATTAATGATAGTAAAACTTATTGCTGCTTTCATTTGCAATTTGAATTGAAAATTCGACTTGAAAATTGTAGGTTTTTTCCATATTATCTTTCAAATATATCGGGAAAAAATATCGCATCAAAAAATGGAAAAATAGGTATAGGCAACTTCAACTTTTTTAAACTGAACACTCTGTAGGTATATTATGCACTTTTATGAAAGATCTTTTTTTTATAATTTCTAATATACATAATATGTTGGTGATATTTCGGTGAGTCATTTTTGAGATATTTTAGCTTAAATTATAAGTAAATTGAAAAAAAAACGTAACAATGTTATTGTTTCCATGGCTTTCTTAATACCAACATGAAACGTTTTTTCAATTTATTTATAATTTGAACTAAAATATCTCGAAAGTGGCTCACCCAAATATCATCAACACACACACACACACACACAAACATGTCTTGCATTTACAATGGGCACATGTGCAAAATTGTACTTTGTGGGGTCATTGAAGTTACGGCAGTAGCGTTATCTGGCGGAGAACTGCGAACCTGGGAATATAATCCGTTCAGGTATACACTCGCTATAAAGGAAGAACACACCTATATGAGGCTTGTGCCCACAACTTATGCGCGCTAATACCGAGTGTGTAAGTCCCCGTAGGTAGATACCTATGCCGATGGAGTGTGTAAGTCCCCGCAGATGCGTAATCATTAATGTGTGTGTAGGTCCTCACAAGTACTTACTTATAAACGAGAATGTAAGTCCCCACAAGAAATAAATGTTATATGTGACGAATATAATCTCTTAAAAAATCGAAAAAAAAAATTAATTTTAAGGCACTGGTGATAGAAGTACCGCATAACTAATATTATATACTTTTAGCACTGAGTGCTAAATGAATGAAGTCATTTACTTTGAATGGTGTTCGTAGAAAAAACAGTACATGATATACGTGCTAAAAGTGATTTTATTTTGTTCGAATGGATGGATCGAATACCCTCCTCTTCAACGTATTGTGCTAAATTTCCCTTCGCACAAGGTAAATTACTTTTGAACTTATATTATAAATAATTTTTTTTATAGAATAAAAATAGCTATGTAATAGTTTCTAATAGTTCAAGATAATAACGGTCCACATGGAGTGTTCTAATTTTGTTATTCAGTATGTAAGTATCTACTATCTATATGTTTAATTTTATAAAAAAAAATAACGTTTTACCCATACATTCCCTTTCAGTATTCGTACTCCTTATGTGGAACCATATAAAATAAGTTTACTATTTTTTATGGAATGTGTTAGCGCTATACAGGGTGTTCGGAAATTGCGTTAAAAAATGAAAAATGATACAAGCGAAACTAGGTGCTAATATAGGAATGATAAGTCATCCAACGGAATTTTTAACTCTATAATTTACGGGTTACAGCTTCCCAAAATTCGATTTTTAGTTGTCTGCTTTTGCTCTACAATGCTGATTGTTTAAACTATTAATGATACTCGTATATCTGACACAACAGTTCCACTAATGAGCCTTTATTAATTTGGCTTGAAATAATATCAGGCTTTTGCCGCTAGAGGATATTTAAACTACAATATAATCTTCGTTTTCAGTGTATATTTCTTCTAAAAGCACATATTGGAGTAATAGTGTCCATTTAACGATATTGAAAATCTCTGAAGAAAATCTAATCGTCTTCGATGTTGCTAACCTTGCGTTAAGTAATAAATAATTGCAGATTTTTTTGTCTGCAAACATGAAATCAATAAATTAAAAAAGTTGAAATATTTACCTAATTCTGTTTCAAAACTATTCCTCCCAAAAATAAAATCAAGTATTTCGATTAAATTTTAACAAGAAAAAACTTGAAAAAATAATCCTATATAGCATAATGGATAAAGTAAATTGAAATGTTTATTTCTGTAAAATTTTGTTTGGATTTTCTAAAGCTAGTTACTTAGTTATTAACTAAAAAAAAAATAATTAAAAGTAGTAACAGGAAATGCAAATAATTAGAAGGAATATAGTAATTTGGCTTTTCTACAAGTATACCTATTGTAATAAATCAGAATATAATTTCTTATAGCAAGAAGAATTTAGCACCGATTTCTAGCTAAATGGCCAGTTTTAGTGATACCAAACACGATTACATTTCTTTCAGACATTTTATTTTTTTTATCTCTCTTGAACGAAAGATTCAGAGAAAACAAAAGTTGCGTTCTAGGTAAAATGCCCTCTAGCGGTAAGAGTGTGAAATAATTTGAAGTTTAATTGTAAGACGCTCTTTAGAAACAGTCATGTGACAAGTGTACAGGGTGATCAATTACCGCCCTTTAACATTTTATCTCAGCGTTTAGAAAAAAAAAGCGTTAAATACAAAGGTTGTAGAATTTGGTGCCTACTATCCCATAAGATTAATTTCAGTTATTCAAATGTCAATGTTTCGTAAACGTTTAAAAGTAGCTATAGGACATCGTACATGAATGCATAAGGCATAATTAAAACAAGCCCAGACAAAAATTAAGTCAAATTAAATTAAATCTCGTTTCAAGTATGGCCATTTTATTAGTGAGTGTGGGTACGTCTTATTTGTTAAAGAAGAGTATCCAGTATTTAAAAATTAACTTTAGTCTATTTCCAAAGCAATTATTTTCCTCAATTTCAGCACTCGTTATTCTTAGATAGAATAGATTTTATTCTGTGAGGATAAGAAAACATTCAAAACAAGATTTACTTCTGCTTGAGGAATATTAAAACGAATATATACTTGGATGGACATTATCACTCTAAAATAGAATCTAGTGAAGATTTTTTCCGTGTATAACTGTGAGTGTAAGTCCCCACAAGTAGGTAGGTGCGTATGCCTATGGAGTGTAAGTCCCCACAAGTATAATACGTATGTGTGTCTTGCATAAACTGTGGGGATTTCAACGTGCAAATTATCAGGCCTGTGGTGACTACTTTCAATGTGGGAACATACACTTGTACAATGTTTTCCCGTATATTCTGCCACTCGCCTACAGCCGTAACTAAAGGTTTTACAAAAAAGAAACGATAAATACAATAATTTTGGTTTTTGTCACTCACCGATTAACATTAAGGTTAGTTATACAGTGTGTCTAAAAAAAGTAATATCAAAAATGTTTTTTTAATGGAACATTATTACATTTTTGGAATCTTTTAAAAAAATTAAATAGGTTTTGTTTATGGTATTATGACCCTATTTTCAATTGTTTTTGAATTATCAATATATGAATAGTGGAATTTTGGTGTATTTAGGTCAATTTAAACGCTTATAAAAGCCAAACGGCTCGTGTTTGAGAAAAATTACTTCCACATTTTTGTCTGTTGGCTGAAAGTTAAAAAAATATCTTTTTGACTTTTTAACTTAGTTTTTTTCGAGTTTCTTATTTTCGACTAAACCTGTTGTTTAAATCGCAATATAACTTTATAAAAACAGAAATATGTCATTTTACTTTAAGGTGAACCGTTTAGATTCTTTAAGCGTCCAGATTGGCCAAAATGCACTAAAATTTCACTTCTCAAGTGTTGATAGCTTAAAAACAATAATAATTGAAATTAGAGGCGTAGTACCATAAAGAAAAAATGTTTAGAATGTTTAAGAGATTTCAACAACGTAATAATATGCAGATTGTCCCATTTTGGTATAAATTTTGTTTTAAACAGCTGTATAACTGAAATTAATTTTAAAAGACTACCGACAAAAACCTTACAACTTTTAAGAGTGTAATTACGGCTACATGTGGTGGCAAGATATACGGAAAAACCGTGTAGGTACGTATAGGTCCCCTCAGGAACGTACTATAAATACCATGCTGTGTAAGTCCTTTCAAATACGTAATTGCGAATGTATGTAAGTCCCCACAAGTATTATAATAAAATATTATGATGTGTACATGCCCCCACAAATACTTATTTAGTATGTGTGTAAGCCCCCACAAGAACGTAGTAAATAGTATGGTGTATATTGTAAATCCCCACAAGTACCGGATGAACAACTAAGAATGGCACTCGGCTATATCTTGAAAAGTAATTGTCTTAAAGACTTACGGTAAAAAAAATTATGAGTGAAGAGCCCAAGAGAAAATCTTGTAAATTATTTTTAAGTTTCCAAAATTGCCGCCAGGAGGCTTAATAGCCATCTTAAACTTTTAAATAGAATGCATTGTCATTTTAGGGCCGATATAAATTCGATTATTTTTTGTTAAACACTTTTTGCTCTATCTCTAAAGTGGTGGGTGAACATGTTCAGAAATAAATGTTTATAACTTCAAAATAAACGGATCTTAATAAACTTGAAGTCGTTCAAAAAGGACTTTTCTCAGGCTGTCAACTGTGCCTTTAGTGGGTTTATTGCGATTTCTTACCAAGCCGCTTTAAAAACGTGGTATCCTTGCATTTAATTTTCTAGGTATGAAATCACCCCACTCAAGGCACGGTTAATAGCTTAAAGAAAGTCCTTTTCAAGGACTCTAAGCCTATTAAGATCCATTCATCCATTTTGAAGTTATTGCCATTTATTTCCGAAAATGCGGAAAATGTTGTGTATTTTCACGTTTTCACCAAAAAATCGGTTCAAAATTTGTTATAAAAAAATTAATAACCTTTTTAAACACCATGCCTTCTAGTCAATCGAATGTACAAGCCGCACACCAAATTTTGTGATTCTAACTTTTTTCGTTTTGGAATAAAACGTAATATCAATAAAGGTGGGTAGTCTGTCCTCTTAACTTTTTCATCGTAAGTCTATACGATGAATACTTTTCGAGTGCCATTCTCAGTTGACCACTCGGTAGATAAATATTAAGTGTGTATGTAAGTCCTCACAAGTAATTAGTTATAGATGTGTGTGTAAGTCCCTACAAGTAGGTAATTAATAATTTCGAGGGTGTAAGCTGCCGCAGGAAAAAAAAATAAAGAACTTCAAAACGGTTTACTCAACCTGAACATTTACAAAGATGCATTTTTAGATACTCTATATCATTTTTTCATTCTCTTTATACGAGTAATGTGATTTTTCACGTAATATTTTATATCTTTCCAGGTCCTGGCGTCCAAAACTGATTCATATTTTTCTTTGCATTCATCGCATCTTTGTTTCCCTGGAACAATCTCGTTTTTAATTTCCACTCTAAAAAACTTTGTGACACATTCCACTTCAGCAGGACCCCACCGACGAATTTTGAAATTACTTTTTCCAGTTTTTCTTTCTGTCCTTTGTGCCTTTTTTTTGGTAGGTAGCGGAGATGCTGGATTTTCCCCTAAATACATACAATAAATAAATTAGATATAAAATTAAATTTATCAATAAAAGAAGAAAATAAATTTTTAACGAATATTTGAAATAGAAAATGCGTTTCAACAAATCTTTGTAATCCACTTTGATTACCTGCATCAATGCCCAGCGCTAATCCTTCATCGCCATCATTAGATTCCATGTCTTCTACAATTAAATATTATTAGCTAAAAATAATCCTCCCCTGCACACAATTACTAATTATTACCTTCGTTTTTGTCCTCAAGGTCATCTTCGTTTTCAGGGTCTATATCTGGAAGATCTATAACACAAAATTCAGTAACTATCTTAACTGCTCAACATAAAAATCGAAACAATTTTTTTCACTTATTTTCAACAAAGTGTAAGTTTGAAACGGCGCAACAGATTTTGGTCATTTTTACGGCATCTCAGAGATACATTTATGTAATATCACACCTTATTGTTTATGTATGACATTGCCCTTTGAATGATATACGGGGAGAAATAGTGATGCAATTCAATTTTTTACAGTTTTCGCCTAACTTCCATTTTGCTAAAAAAAATTACAACCAAAATACGGTCAGGACTGTTATCTCGCGACGAATATGGCATCTTTTTGATTACTCATCTGGAATGAAAGTAAACTATTTTTGTCGAGAGATCCTGTATGTAAGCTTTTCATTTACTAAATTATCTTTTTTTTTTGTAAAATACAAAATGTCACGTTTTCCAAAAGCTTGTAGTTATTTTACGTGCCGCCTGCAAATTTACTAAAGAATTCATTATTGTTTTAAACTAGACTTTTCTAAGATAAAAAATACTTAGAATAGTATATTATTTTATATGGAGGAAAAGTAATACTTTTCATGGCGCGCTCGTGTTTAACAGCCGAACGGAGTGAGGCTGGTAATAGAGAGCAAGCCATGAAAAGTAACTTTTCCTCCAAATAAAATATGCTGTTTTTTCTTCAAATGTCGACAAATTAATGCAAAAAGTCTCTTTTTAATAGTAATAATTATTATTATTAAAGATAAGTGGGTTCGCAAGGCGGCTTAGACCGGTGTGGTGTCGGTGAATAGGCTCAGGTTGTTGCTATTTTAAAAATATAATTATTGTTGACAGTGTCCACTGACAGCTTTATGTTACATAAAGCTGTCAGTGGACACTGTCAA